>JAOTQH010000018.1:2950922-2964742 GCA_025631255.1 Cornus kousa
GTGAAAATGCGGAAACGACTCGGTCCTCAAAGGAAGTTGTCAATCCACATAAAAGAGTCTCAGAGATCATTTCTGAGAACTCGAGATGACACTAAACGACGAAAAACAGAGCTCGGAAAAGGAAATTAAACGGAAAAAATTTATCCGTAAAATTTCAGGAAAAAGAAAATGAAGGAAAATGACCGGGTCATTACAGGTTTTGTGATGGCCTTAGTACGGCCTTGCTTTTCATCTTATTAGATTTTCGGTTTGCCCGTTTCTAAGTTTCTGGTTTGAGCTCGGATTTGGATTTTGGAGTTGCTAGAAGAGGATTAGTTGTTCTCCTCGTTGTCCCCGACATAAACCCGAAGTTTTGTCGCATTCGGAACGGTTCCGTTTTGGTGTCATTTGAGATTTTCATCTCAAATTGAGGTGGGGTGGCTTATACTTGTAATTTGCATTTTCTTAGTCTTTTGGAATGTGGGGAGTTGTAAAGCATGTATATTTATTAAATAGAAATGTAAGCCTAATTGTTTACTTAGTGTTTGTTGATGCTTATAATGTTTAAGGTGTATAATTGTTAACATCTTGCCTTAGGCTTACATTGGAGTTTTAGAAATGTCAAGCATGATAGGAAGAAATAAATTTTGAGTATTTGATTGATATATATATATATATATATATATATATTTGCCTAACCATGCTTTGTGTGTAGATGGTATCATTGTGGATATTTTTGTGCATATCTGTTTATATGCATTTAGATGATTTGGTTAAATGTCTACTTATGTAGTTTAGACATCCTTGTTACATTGAGATTATCTTCATCATGTGAGATTCGTGATGTGTATGCCACTTTAGCCATGGGTTCATTGTGGTTATCATTGGGGTCATGGGTGTATTGGGTATGTAGCACGACATTCATGATAAATATATATTTGCATTTAATGGATAAATGTTATCCATAGGGTGCGGAAGGGCACTCAATTATTTGATGGGTAGATGTTATTCATAGGGTACGGAAGGGCACTCATTTATTTCTAGGTGTGGAATATGATTCCGGCACAACATCATTTTTAGGTGCGGAATATGATTCTGTCACATCATTTCATATCACGACATTCATTGTGTAAGTAGTGTCATGATGGGATTCATAGGTTGTGTTGAGTTCATAATTCATAGGATTATGTGGACCTTATTATGATTTAGTTTTGTGGTAGCCATTATGTGTTAGTGTGCCTTATTCGGTTTATGGATTATTGTCGTTATTGTTTGATAACTTAGTACTTTCGATGCATGGTTTGATTTTGTGACTAGTTGAGTTGAGTCGGACTATCATGATACTAAAATTAAAGTTAGGGTGTATGATCCCCTTTTTATTTCATGAAACTTAGGCTTTAGGTTACATGACCCTTCATACTTGGGATGCCAAGCTGTGACGCCCCAAATTCTAAGAACTGGTGCATCAACTGAAAGACTAAAACCCGACTCAACATCGAGTCCGAAACGCAGGAGCAATAAAAGATAAAAGGTCTATGGAGATAAAAACTACCTCTAAGACAACAAAGTGACCTCCTAAGAAGTCACAAAACTCAAATAAAAGATAAATGAAGAAGATAAGGTTAACAAAAACCAAAGACAAGAACAGAAGTGAAATGGTCAATTTACCCTAAGAGGAGTAAATTTGACTTCCAACAAGTCAAATGAGATTAAAAAATATCCAGTATTATCCTTTGGTAATCTCATATGAAGTTCTAAGGTCATTAGAAGAGAAACCCCATGGGAACCCTATCCCAGATCGAACTAAATTCCGACACTCTCTCACTAAAATGAGGATATCTCAAGGTAGGAGTAGAATATGAAACTGTAATTGGTACCATTGGAAAGCTTATTCTGACACGGTCAGTTTAGACTCAAGAATGGACCAAGTCGGAATTAAAACGAAAGAGATATGACTGTTTGAAGTTGGAAGGTCAAAGCTAAAATTTTGTAACATGAAAAGTTCTAGGGAACCTGAACCGGTTCAGGATCCAGAACCGGTTCAACATGGCAGAGTGCCCACATTGGAACCTAAATTACCCTTGAACCTGTTCCAAGAAAGCTGAACCAATTCCACATGACCAGAATGATGGAAAATGGCCTAAAAACCCTAATTTTGGTGCAAGGGGGTAGGGACAACTCTTAGGTCTCATGGAAGATCATTATGGTCAATTCTCAACCTTCCTAAACATAAAAAATAAAGGGAGGGAGGGAGGGTTGAACCCCACTAGGTATTACCCCACTAGGCATTCACTAGGTCTGTGCTTGTATGTAAGCACAAAACAATTATCAAAACAATTATCTAGAGAATTCAAACTCTGGAGCTCAAGAAATTTGTGATGAGAGTCTTGCCATACCTCCTCAAATTGAATAGTGAGTACAGTCATTCAGTACAAATATATCAAAAACTATGTCATCTAAGTATGTCCCCCTTACACCCTCAATTGTCATACACTGCGTCATCAATGAGCACAAGAAATGAACTCTAATGAGTTTCTCGCCGGCCAACTCCCTTTATTTCAAATCATGCTACCAAATTCAAATGTTGCTACAAATTCAACAAAGGGGAAGTAATAATTCAATATCTGATATAAGCATAAGGTCAAAGTTAGTTTTAAAAATTGAAATTTGGATTCTTGAAGAGGGAAATTCAGGTGGGTTTGGTAGAAACCAAGAGAGTCCATGAAAAGTTTCTGCTGATATTAGAATTTTGCAGATCACAGCAAGATTGTTTGGTGAACTTGTGAAGGAAATTGGGATCACCCATTCATTCACAAAGTTGCACCTAAAAACAATTACTTCTAAAACTAAGATTAATATTATTTTGGCAAATGAAACACTTGATATATTTACAGAAATGTTACATTTCCACATTTGTAAAGTGAACATGAAGGCCACATATTTCTTAATTGACTATATATGTCTAATTACACATACAAAACATAAGGTTTGACAATTAGGTTTTCAATCATCAAGTGATCATGGAATAAAAAATAAATAATTGAATTGTTTAATGAAAAATGACACATCCACTGACTTATGAGATACCGAATGAGTGATGTATAAGTAGGGACCTCGATGTTACAAAATATTATCTTGACATTATGTAAAGGAATTTACTCTTTTACATACATATTATTTATTCTGCATGTTCCGATTTTGGAGCTTTATTATTCCCTCTATTTCATATTAGTTATCTATCTTTTCATTTTTGATTGTATCACAATAGGTGTTCTATTTCAAATAGAGAGCTGATATTGGCGCTCCAATGTTGTCGCCACTCTTATTTTTCTTAAAAATAAAAGTACAAAAAAAAATCCCTACACTGCACATTCCATTTTTTAATGCAGTGATTGCCCTTAATATTAAGGTTTTGATCAATCTTTCTTCACTTTTCGTGTTCAATGCCGTAAATTTTCCACCACCAGAGGACTACGACAGTGACATGAACAAAATTATCCGAATTGTAAGAAGAAAAGCAATGTGTATAAGGATTCTTTTTGTAATTTTATTTTAGAAAAAAAGAATAGTGAAACCCAAATAATAATGCACTATATTTTTCAATCTTTTACCCGGAAAATATAAAAGTCAAAAGTAACATTACTTTGGACCACACCAATTCAAACAGGAGGATTATATTAGAAGTCAAATCTCTTAAAAAAGATTAGAGTTTGTGAACATCTGAAGAGTGAACATCTAAGTTGATAAGAGTTTGTGAACACAAAGTGTAATTTGTAGTAAGAGATTTTCAACCATAGGACCAACATCAAGCTCAATTGATCCATCGATTGTCATGGCTCACACCATATCGATATTTAATTAAAACTCACAACCTACTAATTTTATTCACATCCTAATACAACATTAAAAATAGATAATTACTTCTCCATCACTAAGAAAATGGCATGACTACACAGCCTTTTTACACAGCCACATAGTATATTTCATTTCTCCTCCCTCTTTCTCATTCAATTTAAGGAATCAACCTTATATTAAATAAGTCGGTAAAAATTATGTAAGTCCAAGCATTATATTGGTTAACTGTTATTGTGGGATATATTTTTACACAAAAAAAATATAAAACAAGAGAGTTAAAAATAAATAATTCATAATTTTGGTGTAAATCTATAATGACACATTAAATTTACACAAAATATATATATACACAACTGTTGAAAATGCTCTAAACATGTCTTGTTTACAAGGTTTATAACTATTTTTCTCCTCATAAATATTGATCTCTACTCGAACTTTAGAATGAACTCAAAATTTGTTAAACCAAATGTAACCTAAAAGAGTGAAATAGGGTCAACAAAAACATTGCTAATTAAGTCTGCCTTTGTTTAGTAAAGCTCTATACAGTTTTATAACTAATTTATCACTTCATCAATATAGACCTCAACTCGAACTCAGAACGATCTCAAAATTTGTTAAACAGACCGATCTCAGAATTTGTTAAACGATTCAAATGGAAGATCGTAGGGCAATTCAAACGAAACCCGAATACTCAAAAAAAAGTGTGAGCTCGACTCAAGTTGGAACACAAGCACCTGCTTGACTAATTGAGCTGAACTTGGAATGGACCAAGGAAATCAAAACTTGAAGTCCACTTCATAATGGCCCCCAAGTTATTAACAAAAGAATATCACTCTTAAAACAAACTTATACTAATTTCAGAACATTTCTCACATTCAATTGATGAAAAATATTGCAGCAATAAGGGCATAATTGTAATATGTCAAGAACCCGGGCTTGGTTCGCCCTAGGAACAAGCCAAACATGAGAGCCCAAACCTTTAATTAGCAGAGCATTTTAACCCTCAAAAACAATAGGCTCCATATATATAAAGACTTCAATGTAGAGCAATAAGAGCAGGCCTATCTGAGACTATAGCTCAAGGCACTGGCCAAAAAATATATAACCCAAGAAAAATAAAACCACAAACACCAGAATACAACACATTCTACACTAAAATCTCAACATCAAATTCCTCTCTGATATTATCTAATATTCATAAAGACCAATCAGCCATTGTCTACATTTCTACTTTTGATTATCTACATTCCTACTTTCTGCTAATGGGCATGAAACAAATATAAGGTCAATTCATACCTGCTGGTTTTGCTCATAGGACAGGGATCTCCAGTCTCAACTGTCCTCTTGATTGCAATTAACTGGAAGAGGGCCCGTACAGCATCTCCAAACAATTTTTGTATTCTCACTTACAAAAAACCTCATAACTCCACGCCTTTTTCCCACAAGGCCATAGGAAATTGGCCCCATGATGCCTGCCTCTCTTCTTTAGGATTTATGGCATTGGTTTGGTGGAGGTGGTCTTTTGTGACTGTTGAAAGCCAACCAAAGATGAAATTAAAATCCTGACAGTAAGCAGCGAATTTCCATACTTCGGCTGAGGATAAGAGGTATAGAAGTCTGCAGGGAGGTGTATATATTATAATACTATGAATAAATCAAATAGAAAAAGCTATCAGTGAGGGGCAGCAGAAGAAGGAAAATAGACCAAGGATCAAAAACTTTTCTTGAGATACATTATCATAGTTGAAGATACTATGTACACTACAATGAAATGGATAGGTAAACGGCATATACCCAGATAATTAAATTGAATGAGATAACAAATTATGAAAAAAAAAAAAAAAAATGTTTACTTCTATATGTGGTTTTGCTTATGGCCTAGAAAACCATCAAACTGACATGGTACAAAAAGTTTTCACGGAGAACTTCATTCATTGTTACTATGATTGGGAAGACTGAGAGAGGGCTCCCTCTGATCTGCGGGCAGCTTGGCCAGAAACGGATGCCTTGTCTGACCCACGAACATTGTACCTCTCATAAACCTTTTCACGGTTCTCTGACCACCAAGTCTCCGCTTGGTGCTCCCCAAACCTTCTCCGGCTGCAAGAGCAGATAAACATCAGAAACAATTATAAAATGAAATTACTGTATTGGGAGTTTAATGTAAAAACCGAGATCCAAGACAAAAGTTGTTAAGCACCATATGCATGTGGCAGTCGATGAGTGCAGGACCACATCCAACAATTAGTCGAGAATCAAGACTTAAGAATCAACTAACAAAAATCATCATAATTACATTATGATCCGAGTCATTTACCATGAAAACTCTCATTTTTTTAATTCCCATATTAATACAGAAAAATACCATGGTCAGAAATCATCTAGCTTAATCTACTACCATGAATCTCTGACATCTGATTGAGTGATTGATGACTTCCTTTCTTCAACTTGCAATCCATATGAACAATAAATATGGCATGTTTATATATATATATATATATATATATATATCAAATATAATATGAATAAAAGAATCATAAAAGAAATCCATCATGTACCTGAAGCGCACTCGTTTGAGATCTCTAGTTCCATTCCGGAGGGCCAAAAGTGTTATATACACACCAGGCTCATACTGTTCAATCCACTCAGCATCAACTTGATTATCATTACCAGTCAATGCCAGGTTCCTAGATTTTGCACCATTGTCACCATCTTGGAAAGGCCCAGATTCCATGCTGTCAACAGTCTGTGACACATTACCCGTGCCTGCTTGAATTTCTCGGCTACCGTTTGGAAGTCTAACATCTTGATGGCCATCCCCTCCAATGGAGCTCAGAACCCCCTGGTTTTGATGGTATGGATTAGTTTCATTGTGTCCAGGAGGATCCCTAAGCAATTCAGTGGGGCCATCTGTTCCATTAACTGTAGCTGAGTCAATCCCATTAGAAACAGAATGGTGCTCTCCGTTTGCATTGTGGTAGTGAATGCCATTTGTTACATGAGCTGCCCTGATGTAGTCAGCGTCATAGACCCCAGCTGGCAGCCTCTCAGCAATATCTTTGAGCTGGGACAGCAGTAAAGTAAAAATTAATAGAACATCTGCGCAAGCTACGGTTAAACAAGAAATTGCAACCAGAAAGCACTATGCTTGGAGTGACAGACAGGTAAATTAGCGGCATAAACTAAAAATGAAGGCGGCTTTGAACAGATACCCTGTCAGTTGTTACCAAATCCATGATTTAAGAAAGACAAGATCAGAACATGGTCCAATAACAGACTGCATGCTTTTAACATATTTCTATAACTGCTAAAATGTCCTACTCCGGTGGACCCTAATGTCAATGCTGAACTCTTCATCATAGGAGTAGAAAGGATTATGATTTACGACAAGACAGCTAAAAGTACGGGATTACCCAGAAAAACAAATATCAGTCACAGTAAATTGCATATAGTGAAGATAGATATATACGTGGTGATGTGTAACTTCTACCAAATACTGTGCATAAATAACAAGTCCAGCATTTTCAAGGAAATCAAGTTTCCTCGTAAACAATGGAAAGAGAATACACAGAACCAGAAAACTAACCTGCGCTGTAAGCGACTTTATCACTTCTTTTGCAGCTTTAGACTTGGCAGATTCTTCTGCAGCCAATGCCACAGCTTCCTGAGCTTTCTTTGTTGATCTCTGAAGCTCTAATTCTTGAAGTTCACATTGATGTCTCAGTCTCTGGACCTAAATCAGATCCATAATCATCAAGATAAGGAGTTTATTTTGAAATGATTAAGATTCATACCGGTCTCCCAGGAATAGTGTTTATGTTTGTGTGTGTGTGTGGGTGTGAGAGAGAGAGAGAGATAGAGAAAGTACTTGATTTGGAAGTTCTATACCTGTGCACGTAACTTGTGAACTTCTTGATTCAAAAGTTCATTTGTTGTCCTCAAACTATCAGAGATACTTTTTGAGAAAGAAAGTCCAGATGTTGTAGGAACAGGTGTAGCAGAGCGCGGGGGGCTGGACTTTCTGAAGAAAGGTGATACAGACCTGTAACTAACACCAGTAGGTGTAAGAACAGGTTTAGGAACTGTTTGATGCAGATCAACAGCGGTAGACAAAAGAACATCCTTCAGCTGTAACAAAGAAGGTGCTTGAGTGGAACGACCTAAAAAGAATGAATCAGCTTTCTTTCCTTGTTTGGCAGCTTTGTTATCCAACTGTTTGATTAAATCAATGTTAGAAGGCATTGCTGACTTGAACAATCTTATCTCAGCCTTGTCTAACCTGTCCTTGTTTTCGCCTGAAAGGCGTGGTGCAGTACTCGTCCTGTTATTAACACCAGCTTCAGCCACCTTGTTCAGTTTTGTAAAACAGGAGTCACACACACGATATTGTTTGCACGGATTAGGAGCAAGTGCTGCTCTTAATGCTTTTCTGGAACTACATGAATGGCAGTGCACAAGTCCACAATTATAGCAGTTGTGCCTCTTCCGGGTAAACCCAAAAGCCTGTCTGCAAGCTGAGCACTGTGACTGCTCAGCACCAGAAACCCATTTGTGAAGACATATAGCTGCTGTATAGTTTGAACCACAAGTAATATATTTAACGTGTCTGTCCTTCAGAGCTTCAACTAAAGTTGGTGATTTCCGATCCTCAATATCCCCATGGCCCAACCTTCCATTAGCCCCCTTTCCCCATGTATAAACCTCATTCCTGGATGTTAATACTGCAACATGATAAGCACCACAGGCAATCTCTTCAACAGATTCCCCAACAAGCTTATCTTCTACCAGGCAAGGTAGCTTTCCATCAGACTGGGAATTGCCAAGCTGACCATAGACAGTACTCCCCATTGTAAAAACGTGTCCAGATGAGGTCAAGCCCACAGTTAAACTGTGCCCACAAGCAATTTTATCAAAATTGTAATCAATAAGTGCCGACACACAAGTAGGCTTGAGACGAGGTTCCTTGTCTCCATGTCCAAGACGATTTTTATCTCCATCACCCCAAGTAAACAATTTTCCGGAAGAAACGCTTGCACTATATTGTGTAACAATAACCTCCACCACGGCAGCAGTATGCCACACCCCACATGCAACAGCAATTGTCCTCAGCCCCAGCAGAGATTCCACCTCTCGAGGATATGAAACACTTGCCCTGTCCCCATGGCCCAAAACACCGAAAGTTCCATCCCCAAATGTAAAGAGTTGCCCTGTCGATGTTATTAAGGCAGTATGCCAAGGACCACAAGTTACCAAAGCAACTTGAAGTCCCTCAAGAGGACTTGACATTCTCTTGGGTATCCAATGGCTGACATCAGTACCATGACCAAGAAGCCCAGCATTGTGTGTGCCATCTCCCCATGTGTAAATTTCACCAGCCATAGTAACAGCACAAGTGTGAAACTCACCACATGCAACAAAATCAACACTGCAAACTGTTAAAGATTCAACTAGACGAGGCAGAGTGACATCTTTTCCAACACCATGGCCAAGCCGTCCTCCAGATTCTTCGCCCCATGTGAAAACCTCACCTTGCCTGGTGACAAGAGCAGCATGCCTGACCCCACAGGCTATGTGATGTACATCCAAAACTACATTGGACTCTAATGGCCGGGGAAGAAGCACGTCAGCTCTTGCAATCAAAGAATTAACATTTCTATCAGTCCCAACGTTGACTGGATTATCACATATAACCTCACCCCATATGTATACATCTCCGAAAGCATCACAATCATCTGGTGCAGAACCATGACTGGACGTACTGGGGGCACTAGAAACACTAACACGAAAAGCATCTGAACCAGATCCTTTTACCTGCATATTAGTGTGCTCCAAAGCTACATGTGACCTTTCAGAATGAAAAGAATTTTCAGGCCGATAAATCTTGGGAGCAGTATTTGTTTTGGACCTTAAAGAAACTTCCGGAGAGCTAATTTCTCTTGTAGTACTAATGGAACTGTCACTTGGACTATTTGATGTCAAATCTCGGTTATCCTGAAATCAGTTGATCATGAACTTGCATGTCAGGCATGATACGCTGCTGGTGTAACAGGAATAACATTTGTGGTGAATGCATCATGCACCTTTAGCAAATTAATTAAATAGCCAAAAAGTAGGACTTTCCCTAAAAGGAATCTTCTTTTTTGTTTCAATTGTACACTACAAATGGAATACCTAAAACAGATTGGAAGTTACCATTTAAAATGCCAGTCCTCGTTATAGATGAATTAATCTTTAAAGGATGCTTAGTTACCATATCATCTATTGATAATTTATAAAAACTATGGTTAAGATAGAAGTCTGAATAATATTATTATCAACATTCACACACCTACATATGCATAAATAAACATATATGCAGTCAATCATTGAAAGAGAGACATGTACGCACTCAAACAGATAAAGAGACTTATATTTCTGTAGATTTCTCCATTACTTCATACGCAGTGCAATTGCACTAAGAATACCTAAGGTCAACTAGGTTGCCACTTACATTGCCAATCACTTCTATACGCATGATCTTAAATATCTTTTTATTCATATAATGAGAGCATAGGGGACGAATCTTCCATAGGGGCTTTGAAATTTATTAATTTTAGCGCTCTTTTCAGTTGGGTGATGGAGAGAAATTGTAAAACTTGAGAGTAGTATGTCGATTTTTTGGGTTCCTTGGGCCCATAGGATCTTTTGTTTTGGCTTCTGCCTTGGTGTATTCTCTAGGATGCGTTACCCTTTTGAACACTTTCTAATACCTCATTACTTATCAAATATATATATTAAGGGCATTATGTCAATATAAACATGGACTACTAATTAAATAATCAAAATCACAGTGCATCATAAACATGCGTGATAAATCAATGAGGTATACTAAAACACAAGATGGCATGGTCAAGTTGCAAAGGACTACAACAACGGAGTGCCAAATAGTAGGAAAAAACCCAAAATTTTCGAACTGAAAATATCTAGTTTTAATGGAAACAATGAAACTCAAATATCTAGTTTGAGTGGAAACAATGAAGTCATAACACATCTAGTGATAAACGGAATATACCACTTCTTTGTTATGAACATCAAAAGATAAATTATAAATTTCTCATTAATGACTTCACATTAAGAGCTAATGAACAGTGGACTCTTAGAAAGCCACAATTCTCTTATAAGAGGGGTAAATCAGTCTCCGCCGAGCTAATTTTACATAATATAATAATATATTGTGTGAATATATATTCCATAAATAAATATGCTGGGTAATCTAAATTTAGCTTCAGCAGTTGCAAGGTAGAGTATAAATAAATAATAAAAAGAAGAAGAAGAAAACAGAAATGTTTCTAGGTAGGTAGAGACTAGAGTTACATCAAAATAGAGGCCCCCATCATTCCATCCATCAACTTTTGAACGCCCACCTTGCCCAGAGGATATTAATGCTTTGAGGCCTGCAATCCACACCTCTGCCTCGACTTTGTCCTTGCAGATCTAAAAAGAAACATGCCAAATTTATATTTATAATTCATGTTGGAAAAAAAAAAAAAAAAAAAAAGGGGGGAAAAAAATAGCACTGATCATGTAGACAGAAATTAAATATTCATCACCAACCAGATCAAGGGATCGCTTCCCGTTGTTATATATAAGAGAAAAGGACAAGTAGTCCTTTTCAGGACACAGATACCGTTGGAAAACAGCCTGGTAGCATATGAAGAAGAAAGAAATAATAATGAGCTTTAGCTGGAAGAAGCATTTCACAAAAAATAATAATAATAATAATAATAATAATTAAAAATTAAAAATGTAAGGGACTATTGCTTGGTGCAGTTGTAAAGCTCAAGCTACAAAAAGATACATGTTCGATTCTAAAAGGAAACATTTTGTGCAAACAATGACGTCAGGTCTTTATCCAATCCACTCCTCACAACACCCCACATTGATGGGACGAATACTGGGTAATGGTATGTTTTTCACTTCAGAAGATGTAAGTGGCATAATAATTTATGATCTATGCTAACGCACAACAATGACATCAAATAAGAGTACCGAAATCTCACAGTTCGTTGTCCAGGAATAATTCTTGAAACTGAAGCTAACTTCAAACTTCTTTCACCACTACTAGATATCCAGATTAAAGATGATTTGTCCTGTGATTTATGGATACAAGATAAGTAGCTAGTATAAAGAAAAAAATTTCAACCAAACAGATGTACATTTTACTTTCTGACTAATGAGAACATACGGCAGAAAATTGCTAATCTAAGGAATAAATAGTGTGTACCGGTAAGTGCATAATAACGAGCACATGTAGCACATAAGACGGTGATTCTATGTATTGTCTAGTTGTAACCACATACAACGGATCAGATGCTAAACTTGAATTCATCACTCAGGTGAGGGGTTTTTTTACCACGAAGTGAGCATACATAGTATATGCCATAATTAGTATTTACAGAAAAAAAAAAAAAAAAAAAAAAATGCATAGTATATGTCGCAATGACTACACATACTCTCAACTCAACTTGCCAAAACCATTTCCCAACAATATGGGGTCCGCTACATAAATCACATTTGACATTCTACTTCATTTAAGGCCCTAATCTCAATCAACCTATATGCTAAATGACTACATGGATCATCGCAATTTTCTAATGAGATGTTAATTGACACTAACGTTTTCAAAATTACTGCTTGAATGGCAGAAGTATTAGTCAACCCAAAGCTAACAAAACCAAGAAACCGATACAAGAACCACCAAAATGGACCAAAGCCAACCATTATATTCTGTCCTCATTGTCAGGGACTTGCAATAGATATGAAGTTTCCAAATACATTATCAACTTAGGTTCAACAAGACTTCAAAAAAAAAAAAAAAAAACTTAGGTTCAACAAGCAAAATACTAAAATAGTCCATCTCCTTACATGGTACTCCTTGAATTCAGAATTGAATGTAAAACTGAAGAATTTTTCAAATTGCATAATCCAATTACCACAAAGGAAACTGTGCTTTGGGGTTCATTGGGTGTGGGACAAACAAATTTTTTATGGTGAATAGCAACCAGCTCATTAAGACACCACAATTGACATTCTTAATCAGCAAACACTACAACAAAAGTGACCTTTTATGACAAAATTTTAGAGACAATTTATTTCATCCGTTAAAGCAGCCATTTAGAGACAAAATACTAGTTCATCACTATTTGCTATATGCTTTAGTGACAAATTGGATAATTCGTCAGCATCTTTTTTGCGGGAAGTTGGGGTACGTTCTAGCGCTTCTTGGCGGGCTTTATTTTATATACTAGGCATGAAATTTTTTACTATTTCTATCAATTTTACACCGCCTTATCTATATCCTATAATTTTTTATACATTGGCACCCATGTTTTGTATTATGAAATAACCCAATGAGGTAAAAACGAGGTCGTTCCGGTACTTCTTTGCCCCCTATAAACACGCATCACTTCTCACTAGCGCCCTTATCTCTACTAACATCGATCAAACTCCAACTTCCCCACATAAAGACGCCATTTTCCCCATTTTTTCTCACAATATGCTGCCCTATTCTCTCCCAATGTCGCAATACGTCTGTTTGTTTATTTATTTATTTTTGATACCCTAGCTTTCTCTCCAACAATCTGCTGCCCTATTCTCTCCATCGTCAATTGGTGTCCCTGCCGCCAGAAGACTTGCTGCTCCTTCAACAATTGAATGTCCCTTAGAGAGAGATAGAACTTGAGCTATCTCTAAATCACCACAAAAGCTCTCAAATCTCGGTAAGTTTCAAATCTCAAACTGACATCTCTCAATCACTTGACAAATTGATGTTTTTTCTTCTCAATTTCAGTACTTTGTAATGTAATATTGCATTTTGTGATTTAGGGTTTTGTTCTGATTTAATTTACAACAATATATATCTTTTTTTTTTGTGTGTGTGTGTGTTGTTTTCTTAGTTATAGTTATATAATTGTACATACTTGAGACATTATTTAGAAATTATTTTC
>JAOTQH010000018.1:2985620-2998499 GCA_025631255.1 Cornus kousa
TGTAAGAGTAAAAATAAAATTAATATGTGACAGTCACAACAATACACAATTTTAGTTTGTCTAGTATGTAGCTTGACTGAAAAATGCAGTAACAATCTCTTCTTCCCCTTCTGACCTGCACTTGTTTTTGAATTTATGCTCTATGGGACCATTCAGACTATGCTAGGTGGTTCCCCTTCCCAATTGCAAATGGCATGGGGCCAACGCGTTCTAATGCATTCCACCAATGGTGCATGCCGGGAAGGCTCGGGTTCAGCCGCTTGAACAACAGTATCTTGCATGTTTAAATCATACCCCCACAAACCAGAAGAAATTACTGCATCTGTCATGAATTGCTCGGGAGTCCACTTTGGAGGAACTGAAACCCTCAATTTTGTGAGTCTCGGTCTTTGCATCGAAGTCTGACCTCCAGAGATTGATTGCTTGCCATTCAAAACTGATTTTGCAATCCCATTAAAATGATAAAGATCAAACACCTTCTTCCCCATAAGACCAGTTGAATCCTTTAAGCCTCCCAAACTCTGGTCTAAATCTATAAGAACCTGCAAGAACTCGCTCCATAGAATAAGGCCTGTACTGCGAAGTTGCTCCAGCTTCTCATCTGGAAGGTAAATACTTGTTTCCTGGAGGACTTGATGGAACCCTTCCACTTCGATGAAGCCGCCACCTCCACTCTGATCTTGTGCATCAAAAGCTCTCCGGATCTGTGTTTCTCTCTCTTCAAGTTCGTTCTCGTTTTGAACGGAGGTGTCAAGGGCAAATAAGACTGTATAGTGAGACTCGCTTCCAACAACCCATATTGGCCATTTTGGGCATTTCAGAGAATCACCAACCTTACAGTAATTAAACGACTCCAGCAGAGTGAGGAATCCAACTTCCACAATTGTAGAAATACCCTTCACAAACATGCCACCACCTAAGTCCATTCTCCCATCGAACACATTAGTGACAGCCTGCCCGGAAAGTAGTAAGTTTACAATTTCCTGTTCCATGACACCCGAGGCTTAGCCATAATATACTATAATTACCAAGCAAATTATAAAACAAAGATTCGTAAGGGTAGTATCCAATAATATCAATTACGGAAACACCAAAAGAGACAAATGGATGTGCCATTGATCTGTAGATACCTGTGAGGCATGTCCAAATGGAGCAGTGACTAAAGATTGACTGGGATCATCTCTGTCAGCTTGAACAGAGTCCTAAAAGGCAAAAGGACAATTTTTTAAATCATTAGTATCATGAATTGCTTGAGAAAATAGATTAACAAAATTGCAGTTAGTGCATGGCACTTAACTTTCACCTGACCTAGCTACTCAGCTACATATACAGAAAACTTAAACTGTTTGTGAATCATCCAAAAAGGATTTTGTAGTCTAACAAATAAGGAAAAATCATCCAATCATCCCCCCTTTTTTATTTATTTTTATTTATGTTGAATCAGACTCAATCACTGTTGGGTTCCTGTTCTTCATTTGCATGTCACTTGAGTAAAAAAGTCTGGCTTCCAATATGATCAGAACAAAGGTCCCACTTCATGGTCTTGGATGATACCGAATCATTCCAAGATTTCCTCGTATGACATGTCAGGTCTCATTTGGTAATTTTCTAAAGTCACACGACCATGTTCAGTAACTGAGTAAAGTTACTGGATTACACTCATCTCTTGGTTTCAGAAAATTTCATAAGCCCCCACATCACAGCAAAAAGAAAAAACAAAAGGAGGTAGAATAACAACAGAATAACTTAAAAGAGGCATCTTTGTTAACTAAAAAAGCATACCGGTCCCCGCGAAAGTAAAGCAGAAACAAGGAATAACATTGCCCCCATACGGCTTCGGAAAACAGAGATCATTGCTTCGAGCCTCTGCAGTACAATTGCCCGCGAGGAGTACGTGTAAACTCTCAAATATTTCTGCAAATCAGAACCTGATTCAATTGAAAGACCTTCAAGTGCCTTCCCAATGATCTGTGAGATGGGACATAACACAAGTCAATAAATTTAATATGCAGAATATAAGGCGCAGCAAAGTGATACATAAGTTCACAACCCTAAATTTTCCATTTCAACTAAGTTCCCAAGCAAACACTGCAGAATTGATTCAGTATAAACCTATATGCAACTTACCTCATCCTTCCTGATGTCTGCAGATACCCCAATCTCACTATCAAGAATGCTTAGAGTTGCAATCACAGCCCTTTTATTACTTCCACATAGAAATAATATCTCACCCATACTTCTGACCAAGGCTCTGTAAAAAGTTTTGAAAAAAAAAGGAGTTTCAAGTATTGCCTAAGAGGTAAAACAATTATAGAATGATTCACTAAAACGCTTTCACCAAAATCTCATAAATGAACTAATATGGCATACCGACTTGTCATTATTGAATGAACTTTACCTCATGCCCTGCTCACTTACAGAAATAACAACTCCTTGAGGATATAAAGTTTGCATACTTTTAAAACTAAAACCTTCATATATATGAGTTGTAGGACTTTGCATCCAGCTGAATTCAGATTGATATATAAAAGCAAAACTAGTCCATGTAACAGAAAGTTAAACTGGAGAATTGATTTACACCATTAAGATCAGGGGACATTTATGAACAGGAAGATCTGCCACAACTGAACTAAAAAATTGCTATATGTGGAAACAACCTCCATATAAGCAGGGAGCAGAAAGTGATCCTAATATCGACGAGAATGGTTCAACTCAACTGAACTCAAGAAAAGCCTTTTCTCAACTATTTGGGGTTGACTACCGTATTGATTATGGAAAAAGTTTTACTTTGGTTGTCAAAGCTACCAACCGAAACCACCCTCCTTTTTTAGGGCCTGGAACCGGCTGTTTAAAGACAAGGAACTAAGTATGACATAGGCGGAGTAATTTGCAATAACCATTGCATGAGCAAATCGAAAGAAAAAAAGAATACTAATAATTTCAGTCATAGAGATTAATACTTCATATGGAAAAAAAACTCAACGTCAAACAAACATCAGCAATGCTACATGAGATTTAGCACATCGTGCTTGAGGATATAAAAATTCCAATCATCGTCAATACACTAAAATTATTATCAAAGTTCTGAAACCAGTGGAAGCCAATAAGGCAATAAGTTATAAATTCTGGTAATTTGTGTTGGGGACAAAAGTAAACCAGAGAAGAGGATCAATGAACATAATGATATAAGTGACAAATTGACAAGTGCTTTGGTTAGGCTTACAGGGAAATTCACATGTGACTACCAGGAAATCACCATGCAATTTGGAGCAAATCAAGGGGCATTGACTTTCCTCATGCTGGGTTTTATGAAAACAGGCATTAACTTTTTTGTACAATGTTGGAATGGTGCAATTCTGGTGCCATTAGAAAGCTTTGGAGGAGTACTATAGAACCAGTAAGTTACCCTAGAAAAGTAACAGTTGGTGGTTATTTGAAATCCCTCAAGATCATAGGCAACGCGAAAACCATTTCATCTGGAAGGTTATAGAAGTCGGTACAAGATGCTTTTTCAATGCACTCAGCAGGCTGGTTAGGTCCATTTTCTTGGTTGGTGCAAATTGTGAAGTTGGTTTCAGACTTATTACTTATAGCAAGCACCTTCTTTAATAGAATTAGGAGGACATAAAGTTGAGGACCCAAAAAAGAACCTCCATTTTTTTTTTTTAAGTACAGAACAAGATTTGGAGTAATATAATTCCCCACTAAATAATTCAGGTACTCTTAATCCTAGTTTTCTTCTGGTTCTTCTGATTATCTAGAATACAAAGCATAGAGGATTAAAGGGAGAAATTGCTTTTGTCCTATCCCGGATCACCAGCATAACCTCTTCAATTACTATAAGGTGCGTATGAAGTTATGAACAGAGATGAAACTTTAAAATGATGGGAACAAAACTCTTGAATGATTTTTACTGATTATGAAGTTGATTCGTTTATTTATTTGTCACGGCTTTCATGGAACATCAAAGCCCCAATATAAAAGAAAAAAAAAATAGATAATTTACACATGCCAGATGATGCAGGTCAAACACGGCAAAAAAGGTTGAGAAAGAAACAAGGAGAATTGCCTCAGAAGTCGGAAGAGTTATAAAACAAAAAATCAAAGCGGCGACAAATATTCCAAACATGGTATTTAAAAAAAATTCAAAGTTGTGACAAATATTCGAAACATGGTAACGGTTGCTTGACAGCAGTTACAGAAGTAAATTCACTGTAACAGGGATCATTTGGATATTTTATATGTAAATCCCAGAAACACACCCCGCTTAATATATATAGCTATGCTATTCTCTGGAGTATTGAAGCTTTAAATGTTAAAAATAAAGGCAGAGTGCTACTATTGAAAATGACAATCCCCCTTTTGGTAGCATAAAGATGATGCTCCTTTTCAATTCAAGTAAATGATTCTCGCCTTCCCCAATATTCAGAAATTCCACATGTTGTTGGTTCATGACCTGACATGGAAAGTACGTTTTCTATTTTCTATTTAATGTTCGTGTGTGATATTAACCAATGATATCACCAAGCTAAAATCAATAAACTAAAACCCAAAGAATAATTACCTTGATTTTCTATCTTCAGTAAAAGAAGCAAAATTATTTGATGAAACACATTCCCTTTTAAACAATGTCCTTAAACCCGACTTTTGTGGCATGACTTGTGCAACTTCACCTAATTCCTCTGGATAGAACAGAAGGTATTTGAGAACAAATGCCTGCACAACCAAACAGAATATATTGTCAGCAACATCATGATAGATTATGTCAAATCCTAAAAGAAGACAGGACACAGACAAAAATCAAGAAGATAGAACAATTAATTGCATAAACAATATACACATTGTAATTGTATTCACAAAATTTTTGTATTGAAATTATAACAGTGATGGATATTGTGTCAATTGCACATCAAGATACAATATGTTAGAAGAAGGAAAATTTATGTTACTACTAGAGCGAGAGATGCAGTGATAGAAAAAATACGATAAAGAATTAATACAATGTTAAGGATTTCAATTGAGTTATCTTAATAACCAAAGGTCAAAGTTGGGAACCATCATCAGTGCTAACGTCCGTTGTGCAATTATGATATTTTAATGTTTTTTTATTTTATTTTATTTTATAATTTTATTAAATCAATATGAGCAAACTATACAATAAATACAAAATGTCTACAGTATGAAAATGTACTGGGGAATATATCCTCATATTTCATACTTAGAATAGATATACTTTTAATTTAAAATGTATAGTTAATAACTTAATAATTGTAACACAAATTGGATGTGAAATTCAAGTCACATAGGGGAAGGACTAAACAGAACTTTTTCACATTTGATATTGTTTTACTTTAATTCATCTATTACTAATTTTCCTGAATGGGTCGGGCCTAAACTCCACACAAAACTTCTTAGGGGTGTACCTAGGCCATAAAGCTTGTGCCCGAGCTAGGTCAATCCAAGATAGAATCCCATTGTACCATTACATTTATTGTGTGGTCCAAGCCCATTATCACCCTTCCATTAAAGTTTCCAAATAGTAAATCACATATTTTGATTTGTGGCGATAACAATGAAATGTTGATGCCACCCTTTCCTTTTAAGGTCATGCCACCACTTTTAGCAGCAATGCATAAATAAAATTGTTAATTAAACTTATTTTATGTCTTTATTCCCGATGCCGATGTCTGTTGTTCAGAGTGTGCTCCCCTATTCAAAAGGGGGGCCTGGGGATTCAAAGATTGGACTTGTTTAACAAGGCTTTGTTGGGCAAATGGCTTTTGAGATTTGGGGTCAAGAGGGCCAGATTATGGAGGAGGGCCATTGCTTGTCGCTGGGGGAAGGATGAGGGCGGGTAGGGAAATGAGATCACCAGCGGGCGTGGGTGCTTGGAATCTTATTCGAGAGGGTTGGGATGAGTTTTCCAAACACGTCCGGTTCAACGTTAGGAGTGGGAGACACGTTAGGTTTTGGGAAGATTGCTGGTGCGGGGACTTCGTGTTGGTTCGTCGGTTTCCTCGGCTTTTCAGAATCTCCACGAGCAAACACACTCGGGTTGCTGACTATTAATAATGGGAGGTGGATTTAAGACATGTAGTTTTGAAGAGATTTTTGTGATTGGGAGCTTATGGAGGTCACTGAGTTCCTACTTCCTAGCTTTACTCCACAGACAGGTGGTGGAGGGCGAGGGGATGGATGAGATGGTTTGGGCGGGGTCCTCTAGGGGAGTTTTTAAGGTTAGGTCTTTCTACCAAAGCTTGCCTGAGATTCCAGGTCCTTCTTTTCCTTGGAATCCATTGAAGGTCGCTTTTTCGCTTGGTCAGCTGCCCTCAGAAGTATTCTCATTCTTGATAACCTTAGAAGGACGTGACATTCTGTGGTGAACTGGTGCTGTATGTGCAAGAAGTCAGAAGAAACTGTGAACAACCGCCTTCTTCATTGCCCAGTGGCGAGGGATGTTTGGTCTATGTTCTTAGTAGTGTTTGGCATGTTTTGGGTGTTTTCCGGTTCTATGGTGGACACGATAGAGGCTTGGAGAGGGTGTATAGTGGGGAGCAGAGCCAAAGATGTGTGGAGGGCTACTCCCCTTTGTTTATGGTGGGGCTTGTGGCACGAGAGAAATAGGAGATCCTTCGAAGAAGAGTAAACTCCAATTTGGGCTCTGAAATCTACTTTATCCTTTTGGGTTTATGGGAATAGTTGTAAATCAATGGGGCATCTTTTGGATTTTGTGAATAGCTTGAAATTATAGTGGCCGCCTTTGGCGCCTTGTGTTTTCTCTTGGGAGAGCTCCCCTTTTGAGCGCCTTTAATGAATTATTACTTGTCAAAAAAAACTGTTAATTAAAAAAGAAAAACATGAATACCTTTTTTTAAAAAATAATATAAAGAATTTGAACTATAATAAAATACAATTTTGAACTAAAATGAAAAATAATATAATCACAAAATGATATTCCCTCTGTCCCAAGAAAAGTAGTTGTCATAGAAAATCCCACTTTTTAAGTAGACAAGGCTTTAATGCATTCACACTAAAAAGAAATATGTAGATCTCCAAAACTACCCTTCTTTCACATTTGTTCCAAAACTGCCCCTCTTTCATATTAGTTAATTCATTTACTGGAAAGGAGTACTTTGGAAACTTGATAAAAAATTTCTTAAGTTGACTTTCCAAAGTGGAAATCTCCTGTGGGACATTCAGAAAGAAAAATGGACCGACTTTTTGAGGACATAGGGAGTAGTTACCTGAAACTAAAGGACGCTTTTTCAGATATATAGATAGATAGATGCCTCCTATACAGATTTTTTGACTCACAGAATCCGGGATGTTATGAACCCAAAAAGGGAAAGTTCAGCCTAGATTTTAGAAGTTGCAATGATAGAAAAAATTAGATATAGAAACGAAAATGTTGGGAGGCCAAACATCAGAATATCAGGTAAACTCTACTTGTATTTTCAACAAATCAAACTGCAGAAGCTATAAATAAAAATGAACTTCTACTGAAATTAAATAACATAAACTCCAATAGGATCATCTCCTGACATTATAGTTTTATGAGGCACTATTACATTGACAGTGGCTCTAAGTCTGATAATTTATCATCATATTCCACTACTCATAAACATTTCAAAATGAATGAAATTCAAATAGAAAACAAGACACAGAACCATACGCATCAAAAAGGAATAAATTTGTCATATATTTTAAAAACTTCCAAGAATTAATTCCACTTCACTATGCAACTCAATATTAAACAAAAGTTTAGAGTTATAGAAGCTTGTTGCTGCACAACTCATTCCAATTGTAACTTGAAACTTAACAAATTTCTAGAAAATTAATATCAAAAGTTAGCTGTTCAGAACACGGAAGTGAGCGTTAATAGATAAGACAGTTAGTGTTGAACAGTTTACACTCACATGCATACTACAAAAAAAGACATTTTGTTGAAATTTAAGTGTTATGCTTGCGGAGGTAAAGTAAGAAATCAAGGCATTACTTGAATGGCTGCCAATACACCACAGGGCCCACCTTCATGCTGCACTAAGCCCATAGATGTTTCTGGATCAGGGCTAAACCTATAGGAAAGTTTTGCATAGTATGAGCAAATGAAGGGTATGATATTGCAAATACCACTAAGATATAATGCTCAACTATTCAGAAAATAGAAGATAGAGACCCCGGAATCCACAGGAAAAAAAATGAAGAATTTGAAGAAAATAAGAGCCCGACCCACAAGTAGAAGATAGAGGCAGCATGCATGAATGTTTAACAAAAGGAAGAAGCCCACTATAATTCTAAAAACCACTAAGATTTAAAGCTCAACCATTAAGAAAATAGAAGATAGAGACCCCGGAATCCACAGGGAAAAAAATAAAGAATTTGAAGAAAATAAGATCCCGAGCCACAAGTAGAAGATAGAGACGGTATGCATGAATGTTTAACAAAAGGAAGAAGCCCGGTATTATTTTCTTTACTGTTGACTAATAACATTGGAATCATAATTTAATAACATAAAATAGGAACAGGAGGGAATTTGGGGGAAGGAACATAATTGATCAGATGTAAAAAAAGAATCAAAATTTAATAACAGCTCACTCCTATATGGATATGTTAAATAAAACACTGTCATACAGAAATTCACTCACTTTGTCACAGTCATTGCTATTATATAATGGATATGAGAAATATCACTAAAGGGAAATTGAGATTTTAGTTGGTTATAATAAATCAAACAATAACCAAAGGTTAGCAGGTGACAAATAGTAAGAATCGAGCATCAGCTCTGCAATTGACAACACAAGCAAACTAGAGGAAGTGTACAATGAATATAACCGCCTCAAATAACATCAGGGATGCTTGAATCTTCATTTTACTATCTCAACACAGATACATACAATGTCATATAGATATGGGAAAATTTGGCATAACAACAATTACAAGATTTTCAGTTGTGCCCCTATTAGGTAGACATCCCCACTTTGGTTCCGAAAGTGTCAAGCATCTTAGTCCAATGCCCAGTCTACACAGATTTAAAGGGCCAACAGAAATTTAAACAGTTGAAATTCCAAACAGAAAAAGCTCGAACTCTAAAAATGTCATTTCTTCCAAAAGGACCCAAAAGTACATATGCTTAAATTAAAAAATTGAAACAAAGAGAGTTATTTTAGTTCCCTTAATTTTCTTTAGGCCTTTTTCTTCAGTTTTTTTAGTTACGTTCAAGTTAAGAATCAAAAGAAGTATTAAACAAATGATAAGATTTTAGCTCCCTTACATGCAATGAAAGGCAATGATATTTAACCTTGAGGGTTTTTAGAAGCCAGTTTCCATAAAGCGTCTTAACAAGCTTCTATAAGTTTTGGTACATGTCTTTACCAACAGAGCACCATAAAGGCTTTTAAATCACTTTTGACCATAAATCTCCTGAAAGGCACCAGTATAGGCAATATGAAATGTGCAAAAGAAAATAATTTGGAAAGGAAAAGGACGATGGCATTCCTTTCTTCATTTATATTACAAAAGCAAAACTAAGAAACAAACAATGGACAAGACTATATCAAAGACACATCAAGTCATATCAAAGACACATCGAGTCAACCATAATCACACTGCTTCGGCCATACCTAATCAGTTAAAGCAGTTTCTTTTCTCCACACTATAGAACTTGGTTTCACCAGCATTATAAGTAATAAAGAATTGAATCAAGCTATCTAAGACATAAGAGACTAAGAAAATCCTAGATTGACACAGAGGTAAATCAAATTCAACAAAAACCATTCATCATTAGACAACGCATTGATGTTAAAATCAACAGAGATAAAATGATAAAATCAATATGCCTTCAGAGGAATATGTGTGTGTGTGTGTTCTTGATAATATATGTTCTTGATAATATATATATATATATATATATATATATATATATTGTGTTATTGATAATATCAAATTATATAACCCTAGTTTGCCATGGAATTCCAAATTAAAAGCTCAAACAAAGAAATACAAACTGAAAAATATTCAAATTCAATTTAAGACAACCATACCTAATACCCTGATTACTCCACTGTACAAGTATGTTCTTGGTCACTTCACTACCGAAAACCATGGAAAACAACTGATTCGCCTCGTCTGGCGAAATCTCCTTCCCCAAATTCACATTTCCTCCCTCAGAGGCATCTACACCGCCAATTTTCTCTTCCTCCGCGTCCCTAACATTGCTCTCCACCTTCAAAGGTGAACTTACAGACGCATCATTCTTTGCCACCATCATTGCCTTCTCAGCCGTGACTGACATCAGTGCCACCTCCGGCGACTCGGCTTGAGCATCGCCTCCGCCGGTGTTTTCTCTCGGTTCACTCCTTTTCTGCCCAGGCGAATCGTGCTGCATACTCATCCTCATCGCCACCTGCAGATCGTCCTCCTCTTGATCCACCATTGAATCTGTCGCTTTCTAAAGTCCCTCTCTCAATCACTGTCAAATCTAATGAAAAAACTTTAATCTTGACCTAGACTTTAATATTGACCTAGACTTAAAAATTTAGGGCATCGATTCGATTTCGATTCTAATATTTGCAGGTTGGTACACGTACATGCATGTATGCGCGCGCGTATATATATATATATAGGCTATATAGCTTGTGATCAAACGAGCAATTTGTGTAGAAGAATAAAACTGAAATAGATACAAATAAAGATCAATTCTTGAAACGCTGCGGCTGTCAGTGATAATGTGTGGGGTGTATAGAATTTTGATTGTGGAAAAAAGGTAAGATTGTGAGAGTGATAAATCGTTATCAAGGCCAATCTCAATATTCGATACTAGTACTTGACAGAGACAATGTCAGGACCTGAGTTGGCTATCAAAAGACCATTTTATGCCTTAATTTATTACTCCGTATATATTTATGAGCTTTTTTTCTTTTTTCTTTTGCTTTTTCTTTTTCTTTTTTTAAGTAAAATTTATTAAATAAACCACTGAAAGGGAGCAAAATCTAAGGACAAAATAATGCCAAAAGCGCCTCAAGCCTTCAAAGTGGTCAAAAAAACAACCAACTCTACTACAGATCGAAATACGTATATTTACTTTTATAGAAAAGTACTCTGGTTGCTCCAAGTGTCTATAGGGATATAAATGCATTGTTCTTTGGAAACATTTTCTTTTTTGGGAGTATTTTTTATAAATATATTTTGAAGGTATTTTATTTCAGAGGTTTTGAAGAAAATATTTTTGGAAGATTTTTTCATTATAGGTCATTAGTGCAGTTAACCCTTTTTGCAGGGGCCATTGTGCAATTAATGAAAGTTATTACAAAATGCCTCGTTTTGAGCCTAGATCCTCGTACGAGATTCATTTTCACATTTCGTCTAGTCATGAACTCCTATAATTTACTCCCGGTCGTTTTCCCCCAGATTTAGGGATTTCTGACCTCATTTGCCGTCAAACTTGTTCGGGGCATATCTCTCTGTTCGGGACTCGATTTTTTACGCCGTTTCTTTCGTTATTCATATTTTCTCATTTTGGTTCTTTTTCGTTCACGGGATTTTGCCATTTGAACGCGCCTGCTCAAATTCCACTTTTCCGGACCTGGTAGGGCCCTTTCGGGGCACTTTTAAGATTTTATTATAAATAGAATGACTTAAAGTGAAAAATCATTTTTTCATCATCTTCTTCCCCTCTTTGGCAGGCAGCCATGGCAGCCCAAGGTGCTACGACCACTCTTTCTTCTTCTCCACTTGATTTCCTTTGTATTTTGTCTTCCGCCTTAACGTTTATCGTAGGCCTCGTCGTGCTCTACCTTTTCCCCTTATTAGAATCTATTTCCGACCATTTTTTAGTTCAGGTTTCGAGTTCGGGTTTGGGTTTGGATTTTCATAGTACCTCAAAGGTTAAAGTTGTTCCTCTTGTTGTCCCCGACATAACTCCGCGGTACCGTCGGATTCGGAGCATTTTTCTTTCGGTGAGGATTTAAGATTTCATCTCAAATTGAGGTAAGGGATGTCTTAAGTTTATATCATGGTTATATTGAGTGTATCCCATATTTATACAACTTAATCACATGCATTTGTATTAAATCTATAAACTTTATTTATTTATTTTCTTGTATGAGATTTAATTCTCCCGGTTGGTTATAGCTTAGTTTAAACTTGTGGCATGCTATTAAATTACACCTTGATATGTTCATTAAAATATATTTAATTGAGAGCATTTTGACAAGTATTAAAGTTTTTATTTAATATTTTTCTTGAATGAAAATTTAATTCACGTGGCCTTATCTAGCTTGAAATCAATATGTGATGTTATATTATATTAGGCCCTAGCATACTCTTCAACGTATGTGAATTTGAGAGTATTCGAAGATGTTTTAAAATCTAGAGATAATTAATTAATTTATTCCAAGTGTACTATTCACTCCATTGGATTTTCGACTTGATATTATTGATGTGCATGCCATATACCTTCATATATATTAAATCAGGAATATTTTATTATGTTTTGAAATATTTCATTTTATTATTTTCTTGTATGAAGGTTTAATTATCATGATTGTTTCTTGTATGAAAATCACTTGTATTAGGCTATTAAATTAAGTATTGATATATTTTATAACATACTTTAATTTGAGAGCATTTGGATAAGTTTTAAAATCTATAGATTTTAATTAAAAGAATTAATTAAAACATATTCAATGGTTCCATGAGTTTGATTAAGTTTCTAACTTGGTATTCGTGATTTCCTTGACAAGTTCCTTCACGTGTATCAAATTGAGAATAATCGGATAAGTTTTGAAATTTTTATTTAATTATTTTCTTGTATGCATGTTTAATTCTTATGGTAGTATCTTGCATGGACACAACTTGTGATATGCTTTTAAATTAAGTCTT
>JAOTQH010000018.1:3012642-3035053 GCA_025631255.1 Cornus kousa
CCTTCATTCACCTCCAAGTCCCACCTCTCTCCGTCTCTCTCTGTGTTTACATTTCCCGCATTAATCGCAATAATCATCCAACTCACAGATCCAAATACGGAAACACCTGTCAATATTTCAATAATATACGTATATATATATACGTACACACGTATATATATATACTATATATAGGTTAAGATTATGAACGACAGTGATGACGAAGACGAGCTTCTTCAGATCGCACTGAAAGAACAAGCTCAGCGAGATCTCAATTACAAAAAACCGTCGAAGCCGGTGGCGAATTACGTACGACCGCCGCAGACGGCGAATCAGAGGAGTTCCGCGCCTAAAAACCCTACATCGACCGCTTCCCAGATGCAGAAGCCTCAGCGACGTCGTCCGGTGGACGATGACGACGATTCGGAGGTGGAGATGCTCAGTATTTCCTCCGGCGATGAGGATTCGGCGAGGGACAGAGCGCTCGGGTCCAGGAATCGGGCACCGAGAGGTGGGAGGGACGATGATAGAGGCTGGGATGGGGGCGAGCCTGATTGTTGGAAGCGAGTCGACGAATCTGAGGTGTGTGTATATATATCTATCTAAATATTTTCATGTTTAATTGTTAATTTTGTTAGAATTTCGGTGATTGATTGGATTTCGTTGTGGTTGTGGAATTTTAATTGGAGGTGAAGATGAACTTAACTTAGTTATATAGGCGTAATTTGTACTTTAGTTGTAATTTGCTTTTGTAACCTAGATTATTTTCTCGAGATTCAAATATTTTTGATGTTTTAAATAGCATTGGAAAGTGAGTTCTTAAAAATTTTAATTTTGTAGGTAGATTAGTCCACGAAGCTTATAATGATTTGGAAAAAGTACTGGGTTGGAAGTTGGAACTAGTATGCCCCTATCTGCAGCTCGGTATGTTTTGGTTAATGTTGAATAAAATGATAAATCGCCAGTAGCGTGAAGCAAGTCAATATCTAAATGATTGTAGAGAACTAGCTTTTAGATAGGCAGTTGTACCATTTCTAATTTTGGTTATCTCTTTTATAATACAAATAAGATTTCATCATCAATTTTGTATTTTCAAAAATATTTTTAATTTCCAAATCATGAAGTTAAGAAAAACAAAGGTCTACTCTGCGGAGTATGCAGATAAAATCTGTACTACATACAGCATGGAATCCTTACTGGTTTTGAGTAGAAACTGTTGAACATAATCCAGGAGCAGCTCTTGGTTTATAAAACTTACTGGTTTTCTCTTGACTCCAGTCATTTACAGTAACTTGCATTTCAACCTGACTCGCAATAGGCAATATTAGAAAATGGAAGGAGTATTGTAGGCAATATATGGGTAGTTCTTGTCTCCTCTGTGATGTATGGATTATTTGACCTCAGCTTAAGTTCTTCTATTCTTAGCAGCTCCTGTCTCTGAACCCTTCCTGTGTTTGAGTAGGTTTAACCACTGGTTGGCAGACATAAATCATGAAGTAATGGTCCAAACATAGTAGGTTTTTAGTGCTTAAAAAAAAAAAAAAGGGTTTTAAATATTCTCCCTATTTCAAATGATGTACTCTAAAGTTACGTAATCATGCTTGCAGGATTTATCATTATTAAATTTCATTCACGTGACTTTAACTGTTAATTCTTGTTAATATTTATGGATTATGCAATTTATTAAGGTTATGTATTTTGGCAGCTTTCTCGTAGGGTCCGTGATATGCGGGAGACAAGAGTTGTTCCAGTGGTTCAAAAGTTCGAGCAGAAGCCATCAGCAATTGCTAGAAAGGGTTTTAAAAATTTACAATCCCTTCCTCGTGGCATGGAATTTGTAGATCCGCTAGGATTGGGGTAAACTCCTCTTCTACTGTTAGTGCCTGTTTTGGATAGAAAATGCTCTACTCCTTGCTTTGTTAATTAAGAAACTCAGCTCATTTGCAACTTGGAACTGTTCATCAAGATACTTTCAGTTACCAATTGTTGCCTTACAGACCCCACTTGCCGGTTTCTTCAATTATTTCTATTTTGCTGGAGTTGTGTCCATATTCTAAAAATTTGAGTTTATACCGTCTTTCTTATGTTGGAAAATCTTACTTTCTGGTTCTCCTTTCATGCTGGGAACCTGCGCATTTTACTGCCCTGCTAACAACCATAAGGTTTTAATTTTAGGCAAATAGATATTGTAATGCTTTTCCCAGTGCAAGATGAAGTCCATTATCATGTTTTGCTTGTTTCTTGAATTGTTCATTGTCTTGTTATCATCTCTGTTAACCTAAGTTTATGTTACATTTTTTGCTGTTGATAATTCTATGTTTATGTTTCTTTTGTCGTTGATAATTCTATGTTTATGTTACTTTGACAGGGTAATAAATAACAGGACATTAAGGTTGATCACAGAGCATCCAGAAACTTCTCCATCCAACTTTGAAAAAGATCATATCGATTCCGACCTTCGCGGTACTCATATCTCTTATTATATTATTGTTTACAAGAATGTTCTTGCTTGATTTTCTTTCTTTCTGTTGGTTCTTAAAATGAGTGCTGCACATAGGCTTTGTTGGCATCCTAAATGGTCAGAAAATCTTGAAATATAAGTTTGGGGTTGCAATGGCCAACTAGTCCTTGGATGTAAAATTGAGTGGTCAATTTGGCTGAAACATTTTCTACATGGAACATTGCAGAGAAGTTGACGTATTTCTCTGAGAAATTTGACGCAAAGCTGTTTCTATCTCGAGTACACCACAATACAAGCGCAGCAGACTTGGAGGCTGGTGCTCTTGCTTTAAAAACTGATCTCAAAGGACGGACTCAACAGAAAAAGCAATTGGTTAAAGAAAATTTTGATTGCTTTGTCTCTTGCAAAACAACCATTGATGGTAAGCCATCCTCTCACAAGACATTTAATTCTGGAGCTAGCTTTGTACTTTGGCATGTGGGACTTCATTTTTTGAATCAATTCTATGATTATCAATTTTTGAATCAATACTTACAAAACCTTTACTTGAAGTTGTTGGCAAAAAAATAGGCTGTTTTTGATTTTGATGAGGAGAGATGTTCATTATTGTACAGATATCGAGTCAAAATTGAAACGGATTGAAGAAGATCCTGAAGGTGCTGGAACCTCTCACTTGTTTGATTGCATTCAAGGAGTCAGTTCACTAGCTAATCGGGCTTTTGGGCCTCTATTTGAGAGACAGGTATATAGAGTCTAAAATTTTATTGAATTTCTTTGGGAGTTCATTCCTATTGGTAATATGGGTCAGATGAGTTTTATTTATTTCTTAAAGAACATTAATGTAGGCCCAAGCTGAGAAGCTCAGGTCCGTTCAAGGAATGCTTCAGAGGTTCCGAACACTATTCAACTTGCCTAGTGCAATCCGTGGGAACATTAGTAAGGGTGAATATGACTTGGCGGTTAGGGAGTACAGGAAAGCGAAGTCAATTGATTTGCCCTCTCATGTAAAGAATATTACTTCTACTTCTATTTTCTGGTTGTTGCATATCATTTACAGTTCCAATTTTCGGCGTCAAATGAATTGCATATGTTTGTACAAGGGGGTGTCTACTCACCTTTGTGTTCACTTATACAAGTTAAAGTAATTGTCATTTTCTTCTTCACAACCCCCCCCCTCGCTTTGGAACTTTACAAATATTGTTCCCAAATGGATGGAATTATGGTTGAAAATGTTAAAGCAACTTTAATGAGCCTACCATTCCATAAGATTCATTAACCTGTTTCCGGGAACGGTAATGAGATTTGTGAAGGGTCCAAATCTAATTGTACTACAGATAAAGCTGCCTAACTAGTTTTATGTGCTGTTCATTTGTATGGTGTAAATTAAATACTCCATTACGTCAATTCTAAGCCTTAAACATTGACTTGGTTATTTTGGATAAAATTAAAGTTTTTACTTTTGATCCAGCATATGTATACTTGTAAGTAAAAGTTGTAAGGTAGATTACTGTAAAATGTAATTGAATCCCATTTCAATTTATTGTTAAAGACAGATAAAGTTAATGAATAATTATTTGATATAAATGTGAGTTATTTTTCAATTGCTTTTATCATGTTTCATAGTTCACTTCATTTGTATGCATGTGTATATCTATTTCTCTAGATACTTTCATATTTCCTTTATAACTTCTGTAAATGCCAAAGAAACTAGGGTCCTATAACTGTTCACCAGGATCACAGTGTGGCTGGTCAGTAATGGTACTACGTAGGAGGTTTTTATTGTTTTCCTGAAGCACTAATGCTTCCACTGGAATAAGCTCGATATAAAACTGAAGCAAAGAGAGAAAAGACAAGTCTATTTACAGCAGTAAGAAATACTAGAGTTACTCCTATCAACGTTGGAGCCTAGATTTCTAAAGGGAAATCTGGGAAAAGCCAAAGTTTATATTCTAAAAATATCTCAAAATGATATTCAATAGATTTGTTACATTAGGTAAAGGGCTGTCCCTTTCATAAAAAGACTCTTAATTTCTCCAATAGAACATTAGTAACATTATACCACTTTCCTAAGTAAACACTTGGTAGTTCAAAACCTTAATTAATACTTTTATAGAAACAAGGACGAACATTGACTTCATTACAAAAAGAGACATTTCAAGGCACCATTCTTTATTTGCATCGATCCCTCCTCCTTGAAGAAAACTCGCTCTCGAACTTGAGCCAATTTACCACGATCTATTGAAAACCCAAACGTGAACCTCCACACCCTTTGTTTCTTCTTTTCCATACTCAAACAACACACACTAATCTTCTGTTCTGTTACTGAACTTTCAGAGCTTGTTTTTGAAATTTAGTAGATTTTCGAAACTTGGTTGAACACAAATCAGGAACCATGACCTGAATTAATCTGATTTTTGCATTGGAACAACACTTGGCTATATGTTGTGCCAAGGATTCATCCTAAATCAGATCACGAACATGGAATTCATGATTTTCCAACCACATGAACAAGTAAGCTTCATTTCTAACCAAATTATTCAAGAAACTTAAATCTGATGTAATGCCCTCTGCACCAAATACCATTGGAAGTTCTATGGTCTTATCTTCAAAATTTCCACCTATTTGTTTATCGACCAATGTAAGCTCTGAAGTATCTACAGCTTGGGAATCAACTTGAGATATTTGCTTAAATTTCTTCAATGGCCCCCACTTTTCCTCGCTTCGAATCCACGATATGCAGACTGAATAATGATAGCTCCCTCAGGCCTCAGCTTCTGAGAAGTAGTTGGTTGTTTCTTCAAACTTTTCTTTTTCCACCTTATTTTTTTCTTCATATTCCTCTTCATTGTTGTCGAATTCTGGAAGCAAGAAAGTTGAATTTTCCTCTGGTGTCCCCGTCTCACCTTCTTCATCTACCCATCTAGTGATTCATCCCAAGCTGAAGAGGCATTCACAAAATCAACATAATTTCCAATGTCTTCCTCAATGTGAGTTGTTTTATGTTGATAATGCAATTATCTAAAGCTATTGAGCTCTTGGCAGACTTGTATCTCAATTCTTCATGTGTGTCGTACCAAATTTGAGACTCTTTAGTGCAGTTCATCATTGCCGAAGTGTTTTTTTGATTGTTCAACTGATGTGGCAGCACCCCATTTTGCACTTTTGAACTGCTTATGCTGCTGATTTTTTTTATTATTTTTTTTCTACTACACTGTTTTGTCCAATTTTCACGTTGATATGCATCTATCTGCCAATCCCTTGTCTCCCAATGTCTAGATTAAGAGGAGAAATAATTCCATCTTGTTCTAATACAGTGCTCTGTTGAGAAATTTGATGTTGCAAATTCTCAAAGTCATCTTTGTGGCTATCTTGCTTCCTTGCCTAGCCATAGATCCGCAATGATCACAGATCTTGGAGGAAAGGCTCTGATACCACTTGAAGCAAACAGATCGAAAGGAAAGTCTTCTTATAGTAGTAAGAAAGACTATAATTACTTCAATCCGTCCGAGCCTATATTTCTAAATGGAAATCTGGGAAAAGCCTTGAGAGAAGTTTACAACAACAAAAAGAAGCCTTTTCCCCAAGAAATTTGTAATCAGAAAATATCTCAAAATGATATTGAATAAGACTTGGTACAGTAGAGAGTGGGCTGTCTCTTTTATATTACAACTTCTAATGACTCATGATTTCTTCCGTAATGACTTTTAGAATCCCCACACAATATTAATAACATTTTATCACTTTTCTTATAAACACTTAGTAGTTCCAAAATTCAATTAACACTTTTATAGATACAAGGATGAACTTTGACTTCATTAAACAAAAAGAAACTTTTCAAGGCACAATTCTTTATTTGCATCCAAAAGTGCCTACACGTGGCCTTAAAAATTTCTACCTTTAAAATTTCTACTTGATGTTTTTATTAAAGCCAAAAGGTTCTCCTTTTCTCTTTTGGTGGTTTTCAATGCCAAGTCAAACTTCTGCTTGGTGAGGCCATTCACTATTTATTTTTTATTTTTTAGTTGGACAATACTTAGGTCCTCACCGTTGAGGATGTGTATATTCTCACCACTGATGTGGACTAATAATAAATGGATACGTCCTCTTTAATTACCAAAACAGAGATGGTGGGGTACACACTCACTTGCCAAATTAGAGATGGTAGATACATACACTATCTCTGATTTGGTAATGAAAGAATGCATGTCTATTTGTTATTGGTCCACATCAACAGGCAGGATGGAGTACATCCTCACCAATGAGGACCCAAGTATTACCCTTTTTAGTTTTTTAATGTTAAGGGATTTTGGAAAATGGCTACCCTCACATCATCAAGTATTAAGTTTTAGGAATTGTTTTTCAGTAGATATAAGTATTTAATAAATTGTTTCTTGTATAAACAAGATTTACTAAAAATTTGAATTATGTAGATATGATTTGTTCCTATTTTGAATGTTTCACTGTAAGATGTTTATGGAACGACTTGCTTAGTTAAATTTATATACTTGATTAAGTCTAACCACCGTGTTCTCTTTTCCTACTCAAGTAAATGAACTTGTGAACGTGCATCATTTGCAGGTTGGAATACTGAAACGTGTTATTGAGGAGGTTGAAAAAGTAATTCAAGAGTTTAAAGGCATGCTTTACAGGTCCATGGAAGATCCACAAATAGACCCAACAAATGTAAGCTCACAATATACTTTTTTAAGGTACATCAGTAATGTGAAATCATGCCAAACTGATAAACACAAATTTAAGACCTGCATAAAGGCTGTCTTCTTGTTCTTAATATCTCTTTTTGCAACAACAATGATTATAATTTAGAATATTGTAGTAGTGAGTGGTATGATGATAGTGGTCTTAATATCTTATATACTTGTCTTTGTTTCTCTGCTTCCTTGTATTAGACAGATGATACAGGTCTTGGTTATAAACATATAGCAGATGAGTTTCATCTAGCTAAAAAACAATAAAAAGACAATTCTTGGGCAGTAGAATGGTTGATGTAGAGTTCTAGAGAGTGAGGATTCACTTCAACTCCTTTTATACTAGGTTACCTTCAGCTAAAGACCATGGGTGAAGGGGATAGCCCTTTAGTCTTTGGTCAGTTGGCTGTAGAGTTCAAAGAGGTTTAGGATGTGACTATTTGGACTTTGGAGGCTTAAGGTTGGATGTCTCCTTGATTAGGGCAAAGGAGTGGGGCAGACCAATTAATGAGATTGCAACAGGGTGGGTTTTGCATTAGATGCAAGGGCTCCAGGGCTTGCCTCAGCCTCATTCCAGGGAAGATTACTTCTCTTCTTCTTTTTATTTTTTTATTTTTTTTTTATTTTTTGATAAGTAAATTTTTTATAAAAACGATCAAAAGGGGAGCGGAACCCAAAGGAATTACAAAAGGCCACAAAGGACCTCTAAGCCTTCAAAGAGGCCAAAAAATTGACAATCTCCTCTAAAGATCTATAATCTCTCCTCGACACCCAATAAAAAAGAGTGGAAAGAATAGAAAATTTAAGAGTAGAAATCGACATCTCCTTCCCATCAAAATATCTCCTATTCCTCTCAAGCCAAATACACCACCACACACAAAAAGGCGTAGCCCTCCAAGCATCCCGAATGTGAGCCCCCACAAAACAACCTCTCCAAGCCTCAATCAACCCTCTAACAGATCCAGGCATAACCCAGAAAAACCCAAACAAGCCAATCATCAAATCCCAGCATCTAGCCATGGCGCAATGGAGGAGAAGGTGATCAACTGTTTCCTCATCACGAAGACACATATTGCACCGATTGACCACTACCTGATTTCTCCTTCTCAAGTTATCCTGGGTTAAAATCCTTCCCAAAACAGAGGTCCATGCAAAGAAAGCAACTCTGAGAGGAGCCTTTGAGCACCAAACAGACTTCCAAGGAAAATGAACTCTAGGAGCATCCGTGAGACATCCAAAAAGGACCTAACCTCGAAATGCCCCTGATCTCCTCAAGGGCCTTTTTTCTTTCTTACGGTCTACTTGTTGAGACTTGAGAGGGCATACCCTGAGGGATCGAGGTTTATCCATAGAAAAGAATTCCTTGCAGGATTGAGGTTTATACATAAAGAGGAACTCCTCAAAAGATTTCGGAAGCTTATCTGTAGGGAGGAGGAGCTAATCATGGTTATTAGCTGGCTTCGAGGTGCATCCATAGAGAGAATGTCCTCAATAAGCAAGGTACCTCTGGAGGGTCTTGGGATCCTTGTAAGGAGATTCATCATTCCTCATAGCATGCATATACATGTTTCACCTTGAGAGAAGTGTTAGCCCATGCCAATAGTGTCAGTGGTAAGCATCCCTCACCTAAAGAAGGAGGGTGGGGGGTGGGCTTACGTGGTGCATTTACCAGCAGGTTGGCAGTGATGTGGCGGGACTGGTCCGCATTATGTAACACTACATAATTCTTTGGCATGAGTTCTTACGCATGGTGAGCCTGTGGCAGGCTCAGTTCTTTTAACGTTACTCTTTGATATTATGCTATATATACACACACACACACACATATATATTTTGTAATATGGAAATATTTCTTTTTGAAATATATATCAATATTGATCATGTGCACTATTAGGATTAGAATTCAGTGTTGACAAATTTTGTAACAAAAGTCCGAGCCTGAATTTTTATTTTTATCTTTTAAATAGATTTTTCAAAGTTAGTTTAGTTAATTAGTTTGTGATGGTATATATGTCCAAGGGCAAAATTGGAATTTGAAGAAATATCAAAGGACTAAAAGGTTAAATCATCTATTGAATAATTAATTAACTCACCAATTAGGGTTCATAAACTTATATTCTTATGGAGATCTCTCTTCTCTTTATATCTTTCCATTAGTCTCCTTAATAAGTAAATAGCCTCCATCGTTTACTTACCCAGCACGAATCCAAATTGATTCTCTGACACGTCCGTCTCTCGTCTTAGGCATTGTTCAATCACTATTTCCCAAAGTTTCATAGTGTGACTCACTAATTTAATAGCACGGTAATCATTACCACTTTGGACCTCCCAGATTTCATCTTCCTCAAGGCATTTCTAACCTCCCACTCCTTGACCCTATGGAATAATATTTTATCTAGCATATGCTTCCAAGAATAGACTTCCCATATGGTTTTCATTTAGCAATTTCTCAAAAAAACTTTTCCATCTTTCTTTAATTTCATTGTCTTTTACTAAATCCTGTGAATCTTCACTCTTGATACATTTAATATGGCTAAAATCTCTAGTATTCCTCTACTTTTGCTTTGCAAGTTTATATATATTATTCTCCCATACTTTTGTGCCTAGTTTAGAACAGAAGTCATTATATGCCTATGTTTTGCCTCACATTATACTTTCTTAACTTCTTTATTTACTTTTTTATATTTTTCAAAGTTTTCGTTACTTTTAGGTTTTTGCTGAACTTTTAGCATTCCCGTTTTGTTTTTACGACTTTTTGGACTTGACCATTCCATTATTGGGTGTTCCTAAGAAGCAAAAAAGCTATAGTTAGATTGAAATTGGTTATTTGATATGCCAAGTCACATCAGATGTTGCATTTCGTTCAAATGTATTATGTGGTATGTTCCACAACCCATTTAATCTGATGATAATATGTTTATATTGGTGGTACTTGATCAACCGAGTTCCTTGGTAAGGATATCGTTATATGCACAGGGCCCATGTTGGAAATAATACGAAGAGACCACACGAGGGCCTTTAATACTATAGCTTGGAAGTCTTTAGCATGACACGGCTACCATCACCCATTCACCACCTTGGACCTAATGCACAGGTTATGGGTGGTTCTACCAGTCAATGCGATATGGTTAAATGCATACGGCCCATGTAGGAAATAATACTAAGAGACCACTTGAGTGCCTTTAATTCAATAGCTTTGAAGTCTTTAGCATGACATGGCTACCATCACCGTTCACAAAATTGGACTTAATGCACGGGTGATGGGTGGTTCAGCAAGTCAATGTGATTCATAGGTGGTCATCTGGGTAAGACGTGGCTGCAGTGCAACTCTGAATATTCTGTTTCTATGCTTCATTTTCAGTGTTACCCATGTATTACTTTCAATGGTGATAGGCAATTGGTTGTATTTACTTCAGTAATAGTTTTTAATTCGTTGAAAATTCTGGCATCTGAGTACAATCTCATGCTTCATGTAGCTTGAAAACCTCGTGAGGCTTTTGTTGGAGCTGGAACCAGAGTCAGATCCTGTCTGGCATTATTTAAATATACAGGTGAGCAAAAAAACATTAAGTACACTGTTGCATTAATTTGTTCACAAGAGTTTCATCAATATCTATCAGGATTGGAATCATTATATGTTAGCTTGTGTAGGTCTCCAAGCGGCCAACACCTTAGCTGGTTAAGTCTTTTGAAATTACATCATACACTTGGGATGAAGTTAATTTTTTGTTTTTAAATGTCTTCTCCTTCTACCTTTACTGGCCAACATTCAACCTTTTTGTGATTTTCAAGGAAGAATGAAATGTTTGTTCATGTTCTCCCTTCCCAATTAGTCTAAAGGCTTTTTCTTACAATCATCCTGGTAGCACAATTTGCTGAGTTCTTTTGCTTTGCATACTTGACAGAATCAAAGAATTCGAGGTTTGCTTGAGAAATGCACCTTAGATCATGAAACAAGGATGGAAAATTTGAACAATGAGATGCGTGAGAAAGCACTGTCTGATGCAAAGTGGAGGCAATTTCAGCAAGATTTAAATCAATCTGTAAGTGAAACTACTAGGAAGAATGATTTTTTTTGTTGATATGAAAATTTTACCAGTTCAGTACTTAATAATGTTGAACCCTTTTCTCATGTACTGCAATCAGTTAGATGTCAACTATTCTTCTACTCTTGAAAGCACCCATCTGCTGGGAGATTCACTACCTGTAGAGTTGACTGGCGAAGAAGTTGATGCTCTGAGAGGGAGGTATATCCGCAGGTTAACCGCTGTACTTATCCATCACATACCAGCCTTCTGGAAAGTAGCCCTTTCTGTTTTCGGTGGGAAATTCGGGAAGGTACTTCGGAACATTATCTTTTTATCTAAGCCTTACAGTATGAACTAGGATAGTATAATGTGTTCCAATATGAGTTATCCTAAATAATTTGAAATAGAAAACATGAATTTTATTGCATATAGTTAAAAATTTGACAACTTCTGTACTTCATTGCATCATTGAGTATCAGTCAACGCCAATGCTTGTTATACTATAGGAAATGCAGTTTCCTTTCATTGATACATAATTGCCAAATGGTTGTGCTTCTCCATGGATTCATCAATGTAGTTTTTGGGGTGCTACAATCATTTAATTATGCTTACTGCAATTAGTATAAGAACTCTATAATTTTAGGAATTAATTAATTAATTATTTTTTTACTTATCAAAAAAAAAAAAAAAAAAAAATATTTTTTAATTTATAGTTTACAAAATTTGGTAGACTAGAATATTTAATTGGCAAAAAATAATTATTTATATTATTTCCCTTTTCTGGTTTTGACTGCTTGAGTTTCAATTCCTCAACGTCAGGGTCCGACCAAAATGGAGACCACCCCAAAAATTTTGTGAAACCTTCATAAATACGTATATGAAAAATTAATTTTAATTTTAGAAATATATAAAAGAAAATTGACATTTGGCCCCCCAAAAAAATTATGAAGAATCACAATAGGAGCTTGAGGAGACCTTATTTTGGGACTTCTTTATGTTGTTAAGCCAATTGAGATAAATTCTATCCACACCACTTTTCTCTTAAACAAATCCAAATTCCAATTAATGGTTGAAGCAAGTATATATTTTTTGTGTATATGAATTTTATACAATCTTTTTTGTCGATTAATTAGTTATCGTACAACCATAACTAAGAATCTAAGATGTTTAATTGATTAATATCTATGTATAATCAAGATAATATTTAATGGGTTAAATTTGATTGATTTACTAACTATTAAAAAAAAATCACGATAATAATTGAATTTGGATATACTTAGGCTGAAATTTCCGATACCATTACATTTCAAATATACATAGGCCAATATCTTTTATTCGGGGAGCTGAGGATAAGGCTGGACTTATTATGAACCTTTCTGACTTGCACTTTAGGAAGCTCAAACTTGCCCAGATGTTCGCTGCACCAGCACTAGAATCATCTTAAAAGTGTTTCCACTCCTGCCCATCACTTGAAAGCTTGTTAATGGGAACTATGGTATCGAACTTCTTAATCGCGTTGTCTTTTTTTTTTTTTTTTTCCTAGTTGGTATTCATACACCCCCCTCCAAGGAATTGTTTGCGAGCAGGAATCGATCCTGAGACGTGATAATTGCATTATCTATTAGAAATGATTTTGCTAGCATTTGACTCCGTACCATTGAGGGGTTTGTTCCCAACTACGCTTGATTTTGGCAAAGGATGCTTTAAGGTAGTTTGGATTGCTAAATGACGTTCTTGAACAACCGACTGGTTGGTTCATCGGGAGAAAGCCCTGTTCCTTACTCCTTCTCCACCGCATCCAATACCATTACATTATCTGATAGCATAATTTAAACGTATACTTGTTTTATCCTTTCGTGGTTTCTAATTATTTTTACATATTTATGCCATTCATGTGCACATAATGTTGGGTTATGAAATATTCTTCATTGATGGGTGAATCTTTTCTTAGATTTTGTTTTTGGTATTATGAATTTATTTTGAGACTTATATAAATAAAAGCATATCATATATTTATTCATTTTTTTTATAAAAAAAATTTGGACAATTAATTTGGCCCTCCAAATTAAACTTTCTGGGTCCGCCCCTGCTCAATGTGATTAGTTGCAAGAAGGATTGGGGAAAGCAAGATTCTCTTATTGAAAGGCTGTCTTTCACAGGTGATTTAAAGATCAAAGGTAATTCCGTTTTGGGTGCTCATATTGAGCATACATGCTCCATAGTATATGAAGCTTATGTAAATACATTTTGTCGATTATTATATGAAGTCTGTAAAGCAATCCTAGGGGTGTTGTGGCGGTATCGGACACTCTAACACGCACAGGACACGTGTTTGACACGGCTAGAAGTGTCCTGAAATTTGATATATATATATATTTGGTTGGACACGGTATGGACATGGCGGGGACACAGCATGGATACATTTGAGACACTTTCAGAACCAGGACACATCGGGGTAGTTTTATAATTATTTTTGTTAAAAGAATGTGATTCCAATGCATTTTAAAAATATATTATGGGTTAATTAGATTAATAATATAAAATTTTGAAAACAAAACTTGCTCGAAGCTCCAAGTTACTGATTCATTCATGATAATGTGGATAAAATTATTTTTTATGTATAATAATATATTATTATTACTACTTTTGACGTATCCCTGCTGTTTCCGTGTCCTATTTTGTCTGAGATTTGCCGTATTGCCGTGTCTATATCAATGTATCGTGTCGTACCCATATCCCGTGTCGGTATCCATGCTTCCTAGGTTGTAGGAGATGTATCATCAGCCCAGAATACTTTTTGGAGGGAACGTAAATATTGGACTAGCTAATGAATGTGTCGATACTAGGTTAAGAAAGGAAGAGGTGGGAATCATTTGTAAAGCATAGAGAAGATTTATGGTCATTTTAATTGGGATTTTCTTCATTTTAGGTTGGAAAGGGTAGTTTTGGAACCAAGTGGAGCCTGTGGAGGAAATGATTGGAAATTTGAATTTTCATGTTCAGTCTTTTAGTCTTGATGAATTGGTTCTTCAGTGGGTATTTTTTTTCCAGATTTGAGGGGGTTTAGGCAAAGGCTCTCCCCGTTATTGTTTGTCATGGCAATGAATGCTTTATATTGGCTTCTATTTTTTTTTTGATAAGTTTTATATAGGCTTCTATGACGAGCAGTGGAAGGATTTTATTGAGGGGTTTTGTGGTAGGGTACAGGAGGAGTGCTAGTGAGGTACCCCACTTACTGCTTGCAGACGTACTATATTTTTTCACGGTCGATGAGTAGCAGTTGAAATCCCGATTATGTTGCCGCAGGCGAAAATGTGATTTGGAAGATCATGGCAGAGAAAAGAAGCATCGAGATAATGCCTTTTATTTGTTATTTTTTTCCAAGCCAAGAATTTCTTGGAAAGCACTCATTGAGTAATTATGGAGTCTCAAATCTATCTGAGACTTCATTATCCTATAAAGTTTACTTTCCACTTTATTTCGACACGTTATAGCTCGTCAAAGGAGGAATGAGTGCAAGTACAGTTAATAACGCTCTCTATTTAACAAAGCATCAAATTGAGCTGGCTAAGAATTTTATTTATATGTTTATCAAGAAAAAAAGAGACATTTCCTAATAGCATTCTGAAGCAAATTTATTTGCAGTTGATTATGTACCTTGTAGAAACCCATGACTAGCAAAACAAATCTTTGGAGCAGCAATTTAACGTTGTTATGGTTATTTCAGTCGTTTAGTGGGCATTTTTTTCTTTTCCTTTTTTTTTTTTTTTTAATAAGTATTTTTCTTTTCCTTTTTTTAATTCAGCAACAGAATGCCTGACCAATCTCTTCATTAAAATAAACAGCTTGTGCATAAACTGACACTGGTTATATAGACTGAATCATTAGAATGTTTTTCAAATTAATAATGTCTGATATCATTGTTCTTTTTCCATGCAATTTAATTGAATGTTTTTGAAATGGCATGGTTAGCAAGTGTTGGAGTTAGTTTTTGAGGGAAAAATAAGCGTTGAAATTCTGTAAAGCATTGTAACTCTTCATAATATGAATATGTAGCGACCAGAAAAATATCAAAGTGTGAAACAGATTGACATGGAAGTGAAGAAAATTGATAACCTCGAAGTTAAGTTTGGTTGTTCCTTCTTCACAAGGTGGAGACAAAAACAAGGGAGGATTTGCCCTGTATCCAGTAACCCAACCTATACAAAGGGCATCAAAGCGTCTTTACCGGGTTAAAGCTATGCACTTCCATTTTCCCTTTAGCAGTAGAGGTGTCCCGTGGTTCCTATGCCTTTGCGTTTCCCGGTCCTTTTCTTATAGTGCTTCGAGTCCTTCATAAAATGAATATGTAGCAACCGGAAAAATATCGAACTGGAAAATAGATTGACGTGGAAGTGAAGAATATTGATAACCTTGAAGTTAAGTTTGGTTGTTGCTCCTTCACAAGGTGTGGAGACATATACAAGGGAGGATTTGCTTCATGAGAGTATAAGCATATATATCTTATTTTGTGGACATCGTGGCAACAATGGTGCATACACGTTTGGCAAGAGAAGTTGCAAAATGCATTTTTATACCTCGGGTCCCTTTATATTAATCTGATATCATTCATAAGAAAAAATTGAACTTTAAAATAATGTCAAATTGGATGGTGTCATTTCTGATTCTCAAAATGCCTTTGTGGGCGGTCGTCAGATTTTGGATTCAGTTCTCATTGCTAGTGAATGCGACTCCAGGTTGAGTAGTGGGGTTCCGGGTGTTTTGTGTAAGCTAGACATTGAGAAGGCGTACGATCATGTGAGTTGAAGTTTCCTTATTTACTTGATGGAGAGGATGGGGTTTGGTGTGCGGTGGAGGAAATGGATTCTTTTTGCATTTCCAGTGCTTGCTTCTCTATCCTTGTGAATGGTGCTCCGACGGGTTTTTTCTTTAGTTCGAGGGGATTGAGACAAGGGGATCCGCTTTCTCCTTTCTTGTTCCTTTTTGTGATGGAGGCTCTTTGTAGATTGATTAAGAGGGCGGTCGAGTTGGGATTTTTGAGCGGCTTTCGGGTGGGCAGGGATGCTGCTAGTTAGTTGGAGATCTCCCACTTGATGTTTGCTGATGATACTTTAGTGCTTCGTGATGCGAATGCGTCCCAGTTGAGATATCTAAGATGCGTTTTGGTCTGGTTTCAAGTGGTCTTTGGGCTTAAGGTTAATGTCGGAAAGAGCGTTCTTGTGCCAGTTGGGGAGGTCCCTGAGATTGAGATGTTTGCTTAGATTTTTGGATGTCGCATTGGCTCTTTTCCCATTTTTTACTTGGGGTTGCCCTGGGAGCCCCTTCGAGGTGTGTGGGAAGCTGGGATGCGGTTGTGGATAGATTCGAGAAGATACTGGCAGGATGGAAGAGGCAGTACCTCTCCAAGGGGGGTCAGGTCACTCTGATCAAGAGTACCCTTTCATGCCTTCCCACGTATTTCATCTCTCTTTTCCAGATTCCTTCTTCGGTGGCTGAGAGAATCGAGAGATTGCAGCGTAATTTTTTTTTTTTTTGGGGCGGGGAGTTCAAGTATCATTTGGTTCATTGGGAGCAAGTGTGTTGTCTGGTTCGGAGTGGAGGGTTAGGGATTAGGGGATTATTGCCTTTCAACAAGGTTCTCCTTGGAAAATGGCTTTGGAGGTTTGGGGTTGAGAGGCGTTGGCTTTGGAGGAGGGTTTTTGCGATCAAATTTGGGGAGAGCAGTGGAGGGTGGAGTTCTCTTGAGGTGCGTGGTCCTAGCGGGGTGGGGGTTTGGACTCTCATCCGGAAGGGGTGGGTTGATTTTAGTAAACATGTTCGTTTTCGGATTCGAGATGGTATGAGGATCAGATTTTGGGAGGATCTTTGGTTTGGAGAGCGTCCTCTTGCTCTTGCTTTCCCTCGGCTCTACAAGATTGCTCCTCATAGGGAGGCCATGGTGGTTGACTGTTATCATCTTGATAACGGGAGACTGACTTGGGATGTTCAATTTAGGAGGCATTTTCAGGACTGGGAAATTGAGGAGGTCACTCTCTTTTTGGAGTTATTGTATCGCCAGGTATTATAGGGGATTTGGATTGTTGGCATTGGAATCCCAACTCTCAGGGTCGCTTCGAGGTTTGGTCCTTTTTCAGGTGTCTTATGGTTGGCTCTGGTCCTTTTCCTTGGAAGTCTATTTGGCGTTCCAAGGCCCCTCTCAAAGTAGCCTTCTTTGCTTGGACCTATGTCTTGGGTAGTATTCTAATCCAGGATAATTTGAGGAGACGGAATCAGGTGGTTGTTAATCGTTGTTATTTGTGTTGGAGCGATGAGGGGACTGTTGATCATCTTCTGTTGTATCGCAGCATGGCTAGGGATTGTTGGGATTTAATGCTTGGTTTGTTTGGGATCCCTTGGGTCATGCCTTTTTCCTCTAGAGGGTTGATTGAGGCTTGGAGAGGTTTCTTAGTGGGGGCTCTCATTCAGGACGCTTGGAGGGCTACGCCTCTTTGTATTTGGTGGTGCATTTGGCTCAAGAGAAATCGGCAATATTTCGATGGAATGGAGAAGCCTACTTCTATGCTTAAGTTCTCTATTATTTCCACTCTTTTTTGTTGGGTTTCAGGGAGAGATTATAGATCTGTAGAGGAGATTATTGTTTTTTTTGGCCTCTTTGAAGGCTTGAGGCGCTCATTGGCCTTTTTTTTTTTGTTTTTGGGTTTCGCTCCCCTTCTGAGCACTTTGTTTATAAAACTTTACTTATCAAAAAAAGGAGGAGGTCAAACTGGCTTCTTCCTGCTCCTTCCAATAAGGAAAAAAGAAAAGGCAAAAGGAGTTCTTTCTTTATTGTTATTTTGGACGGAAGGTTATTAGATTATAATTTGATATTTAAGCTATTGAATAGTGGTATTTAATTTTCACCTTGCATGGATTGTATCCTCTTCTGTTTGCCATTTGAGAGGTTTCCAGAGAGTAGCATTAGCATGTTAACTCTTTATGGCAATATATAGGACAGGTGATTCTTAAACTATTTAGGATAAAAAGGTTTAGTCTTCTTCTTTTTCCCTAGTCTTGTGATATAGTGGGTTGTCATATAGCATTCTAAGTCCATTTCCTTGAACATCATACAATGTTAGTTGTAGATATGACTTTTTCTATTGTCTTTTTAGTGGTTTGTCATGATATAAACACGGCATGGCGGTCGATCATTGCTTTGAATACAATTGAGAGATCTCTCTCAAATGGATGAAAACTGGTACATTGCAGCAAGTGACACAAGCTATAAATACCTAACTTGCATGGCTGTGAAATTGATCTTTTATAGAACGCAGTTGAAATGCTCCCTAAATCTAGCTTCTTGATGCATATGACCAATCTGTATCAGCACTGAGCTTCACAGTTATCTGGTTATTGAGATAAATATAGTTTTTTATTGTCTGTAGTTCTCGAATATTGCTTTTGTTCTGTGACAAGTTCGCCAAACTCAAACTGCCCCCCCCCCCCCCCAGTTTCGTCGAGTGTCAACTTAACTGGAAGCAATTGAAACAATCTTTCTTGATTGCAGAAGTCTTACTATGCTGACATTCATGTAACTTTCATAACTGCAATAAGCAATAGAAGTGGTCCCTATATTCTTCACAATCTCGAGTGTTAGCCGTTTGCGTGCATTTTTTCTTTTGCTCTCATCAGCATTTCATATAATTACGGAAGTGTGCTTGCACGAACTGGTTGAAGATAATTTTTTTTTTTTGTAAGAAATAACAAAAGAAGCCCAATTTTTCATCCCTGATCAGAAACAGTGTGAACTTTGTCATTCGATTTAATAGAGCATGGCTATCTTCTGGCTTTTCTTTTTATTTTAATTTTTTTAGTTTTGTTGTGACGTCTAATTTAAGATCTGGTTTTTTCATTTAAAATTACTGATTGCCTTCATTTTTTAATCTGCAATTCATGTTTAAGTCTTCCCAAGTTTCCGTGGATACAAATGTTAGTACTACTGCAAATAAAAGTGAGGAAAAAGCTGGAGATGGGAAGTACTCGAGCCATTCTTTTGATGAAGTATCTGGAATGGTACACAGTACTTTATCTGCATTTGGAAATAAGGTAAGGATTCTCTCTTGCATTGCTTGATGTGAGAATAGTCAGTTATGGCAGGACCGTTTCATTACCTGTAATTTGGATGTGACTGGAATAAGTTGCTTTCAATGGCTATGTTATTTTGTACTTTTTGGTTGGAGTATGAACTTTACCAAAAGCTGTTTGGTTGTTTTGAAGGGGATAATTTTGTTAATAAAAGATGTCGCGAGTTTTCTTGGTTTCAAAGGCCAAAGATATGTTCTATTCCTGGGATAGTTAGCATACAACTAGAGTATGCACATCAGTGCATATGCTTTTACACACACAACACACACACCTTTTTCTTATCTGTCCAATGGTGAAACATTTTATCTTTAAGAGAATATATATATTCATACTGTAGAGGCATAGATCAGAGTTTGAAATCCTGATGTTTGACTCCAACTGATAGTGAACAAAGTACCAATGAGCCCTTATTGAATGTAATACACATATATTAAGATTACCGAGCTTGCTTCACTGTTTACATTCATTTAAGCATCAACGAGGCTGCATTTTTTTGTGCGCAATGATGGTCTTTTTTCTTCTCTCGTACCTCTGGTTTGGTGTAAGAAAGTGTATCTAAATGGGTCTATTGTTTTGTCTGTAGGTTCAAAACACATTTCGCGAATTCGAAGAATTAAATATTCTTCGTCCGTACATGAGCAATGCTATAAAGGAGATATCTAAAGCATGCCAAGCTTTTGAAGCAAAAGAATCAGCCCCTCCAGTTGCTGGTATCTAAATTTCCTCTCATGCTGCAGTTTGTTGTCTTCCCAAATTGTACTGAGTGGTTGCTTCTGTGACCAACAGTTACAGGATTGCGGACACTTCAGTCAGACCTTACAAAAATGTACATACTAAGGCTTTGTTCATGGATGCGGACTACAACAGAAGAGATATTGAAAGATGAATCATGGGTCCCTGTATCTATTCTGGAAAGGAACAAATCTCCATACACGATATCTTCCTTGCCTTTGGCATTCCGTTCAATTATGTCTTCGGCAATGGATCAGATCCATTTGTAAGTCTCCAGTGCTTATTTAGCTTTGTTGCATGTTAAAGATGGAGTAGCTAACATCACAAGAAAAATGGAGCAAAAATACAGAGAAGTTAATTAGGTTAGACTGTGGTGACATGTATGGGTTCACCACTTCTGCTTGCTAGGTAGTGATGACACTACAGTTGATTAGATATTATGCTCAGCTGATGTTGTGACAGGATCATTTTATTAATTTTCAACATCAATTTTTCAATATATCATGACTTATCAATTATTATTATTTTCAATAAATCATGAAGAAAAGGTAAATTGTAGGGGGTTGCATTGAAAGTTTGTGCCAGCAAGAAGGTGTCTATGGAGGCATGGGTGATCATTCTAGGTGTCACACAGCAGTCCAAGAGGAAGCCCATGCATTTTCTGTCCCAATTACCTTGGAGGCTTGGCCACCTACATGGCTACATGACCCTTGGGGTCATTGTCGTTGAGTCTGGTCATACCCCATGAGAAGGTGGACGCTGAGGTTGTGTGCACTTGGTGTTGGAATCAAAGTTACCCCTCTTTTTCAATGATGCCATAATTGCCCATAAGTGTGACACCATGCCTGCCTATTTGAGAGCAGGGCCAAGGGTTCATGGAATTCCATAGTTGTTGTAATTGTCATTTGTTTCATAACATCTGTTATTGGGTCCTTTAGATACTTGGCTTGGTGGCTAGTGGAGGGGGATAGCCGAGGTGGTCACGCACGACCACTTGATGATCCGTTTAGGATAGTGGTATGCATATGGCTGAGCCAGGTGTATTATTTAGCACACTTCTCATTCTAGATGGGGACACTTTGCTACTGTAGAGTTGGTTACATGGTGATTAGACCTATGTCTAGTAATACATTTGGCTTCAACACTCCTTTGATCACTATAAAAGGTCAAGGAGCTCATTCTAATGGGCTAAATTTTGAACCCTTGATTATCTGACTAGTAGTTGCCTCCTCGAGCTTTCTAATCCCCCACCCAAACACCTTCTTTACCTCCCTCCTCTTTGGGCCAGCGCTTATCACCCTGATCTACTTCTCTGGGTCTCCCGTACCACATTTAATATCTTGTTTAAAGAATCAACTATAAACAGTGCCTGTAGACAACACGAATGTTATAGGTGGATTATGTGAGCAGAACTTTTACCTCACAATGCATGTGTTTTGTGTGAGCAGAAATTGTTTGCAGCATTGAAATATTGCTATATAGAAAAGGGAAAAAAAAGTATCACTTCAATTTGAAAGAATCTTCTTAACATATGAAAAGTCTTACTCTAATGCGAATTTTAGATCTCAATCCTTCATTTGTCAAGAATCATTTAGTGTACAGTCTTAGTGTTACATATGTGATGGAATCAGATTTTCTCACTTTTCAGTACATGGCTTGAACTTTATGGTTTCTGGATTTTATGCAGTCCATACACCATTCAACCATTGTAGATAAAACTACTATGATCATGTCTTTTTTTTTTCCTGAATTACTATGATCATGTCCTGAGTACTGTTGTCAAAATTTGTTCTTTCCAGGATGATTCAGTCTTTAAATAGTGAAGCTACAAAGTCAGACGATATGTTCATGCAGCTTCAAGAAATTCAAGAATCTATCAGAGTTGCATTTTTGAATTGTTTTCTGGATTTTGCTGGTATAATGATTGGGTTACTACCTAAATCCTGTGTTCTATAGTATTTCAGTAACAAATGCAGAACTAGGTAATGAAACTTCCATTTGTTGCGTGCTGATCAGGTCATCTGGAGAATATTGGAGGCATGCTTGCACAAAATAGGTCAAACAGAGAAAGTCCGCATTTACAAAACGGATATTTTCATGAGCCACAAGACAAGTCATCTGATCCTCTCCCTGAAAGTGTCAATAATCCACATGAACAGCTGTTAATGGTCTTGAGTAATATTGGATATTGCAAAGACGAACTTTCTCATGAACTGTACAACAAATACAAACATATCTGGCAGTCCAGGTATGTAGTCATCGCTTTGATCTTCTTTATTGGAGAGGAAAACATTGAATATTTTGTAGAGGGAAGTTTTTTTTTACTGATTTTACTCGTGCTACACTGGATCCATGAATAGATATTTGACTGCAATGCATTATGT
>JAOTQH010000018.1:3035153-3045236 GCA_025631255.1 Cornus kousa
GCATTATGTGGGCCAAATGAGCTACAGGCCCTATCTTTAACTATAAGGAATTAGTTGGAGGCTTAAACTTAACCTAAGTGGCCTAATCAATTTTAAAGGTGAGAAATTGTTCAAACATGGGTTAGTAATGACAGGTGAATGAATCTGGTTTTGGTGTTAAAACAATTTGCTGGTTCAATAAACATGAGTTTGAGTTTCAAAGTTCATCTTATAATTGCTTTTATACCCCTTCCCCCCCCTCTTTACTTTTTCAGTTTTCCTATCCTTTTCCTTTTAACTGGACAACATTGAAAATTTGTTTTTAACTTATGATAGCAAGTGTTTTTATATTAGAGACGGGCTTTGTCATACTAGGTCCTCGAGAGCCTTGATTGAGGCTTGGAGAGGGTGTGTTGTGGGCTCTCAAGCCCGCGACTTTTGGAGGGTGGCACCTTTTTGTGTTTGGTGGTGCATTTGGAGGGATCAGAATATAAGATCCTTTGATGGAGAGGAATCTTCTGTTGGGGTTCTGAGTTCTCTATCATTAGCTCTCTTTTTTATTGGGCCAATGGGAGAAATTGTATATCTTTAGGAGAGTTGGTTGATTTTTTGGGTTTTTGGCCTCTTTTATGGTCCCTATGTTGTTTTTTTTTTTTGGGGTGCGTTCCTTGTTTGAACACTTTTTATACAATGTTACTTATCAAAAAAAGAGATGCTTTAATCAATTTATCAAATAATATATATATTTTTTGTTTTCTTTGTCATATTTTTTTAAAGCTTCATATTTTCGTCTGTGAGCTTACTGGCGATATGCAAGTTATATTGATTATGCTCGAAAATTCAATCTTTACTGGTGAGTGGTTAATTTCATTTTGAGTCGTGCGATCTTATTTTCCCTATTGTAGGGAAAGAGATGAAGAGGACAGTGATGTACAAGATTTGGTTATATCATTCTCTGGGCTAGAAGAGAAGGTCCTTCAACAATATACTGTTGCGAAGGTATAGCTAAACATGTCTTCATTTTACTTGGACAAATTGTTGCTACAAACATGCGTGTGATTATTTAGCTCTCTGTTGTCTGCATTCCCTCTTAAATAGACTTTTTTCTTCTTGGAAAATCTAGTCAACTTGTCAAGCCATACAGACGTGCATATTTTTATGGATCGTCTTTTATTGGTAGCTTCCTTGTGGAAGCAACTACTACAATTCACATAATATTATTGTTTGATATATGGTTTCTCAACACATTAGGGCCTGCTTGGTTTGTCACTTAGAAAACTGTTTTCAAGAACTTAGAAAACAGAAAACTGTTTTCGGAGAACTATCGGCAATTTTTTAACTGAGTTTTCAGAAACTGTTAACCAAGCTGATTTTTGTGCAGTTTTCTGATTTTCACTTCACAGCAAACAGAAAACTATTCTATGAAAACTGAACCAAGCAGGTCCAAATGTCTCAAACTAAGTTGCCATGGTTTTTGTCAGATGAATATGACACTGAATTTCGGTAATATTCTTTGTTTGTTTGTTTTTTTTTTTAATCATATATATATATATATATATGTATGTATGTTTTATTTTTGGCAACCATAGGGTTTCTAGTCGTTTTTGGAGAAACTTTCCACTAGTAAATTTAGTATATAATCCCTTGACCAGAAATCAATTGCTCGCATGCATTTCTTCAACAGAAATACAACAAAGTAGGCAAAGAAATATTTCTAAAACTTCTAGTAAGCAAAAGTATCTATTAGCATGTGAAATTCTAAATAAATAACTCAGGAACTGTTACCCCCCATAAGATGTTCAAGAACTTCTAAATTAAATGAAGGAAGGCTACAAGATCTTCCAGGAGGGATGGGAAAGAAAACTTCCATGCCTCTTGAGCACACAAGATGTGCCATGGATGTGTGAATTCAAGCTACTGATCTCCAATCCAAGCCGGCAAGGAGTATAGATGATGTTATAGGGAAAAAATAAAGAGGAGGAGAACAATGAAGAAGAGGAAAATTTGACCAGCAGACTATTTTTTTCTTCTAATAATGTAAAAAATCCCTAGACAAATAGTGCTATTTATCATTTTATGGAGGATTTGGTGCTACCATATAAGGTTTATAATCTGACAAATAGAATGCTGAAATCGGTGTAGAAAAGGAGCTGCACTCTATTAGATTGATCATGTCCCAAACATATAACTAGTTAAGTGATGATGTGATCAGCTACCACATCATAAGGTAAACTGCCATATTAAAATGCGTAGCAAGACAAAAATGTAACATGAAATCACTAGTCTATTAAAAAAAAAAAATCAGGATCCCAAGTTACATCACTTTTTCAAGTGCTAATTCTTTTGATAACAACATTTTGTGCATCAGGTTAAAATATTGTGGTCATATTAGAAAGCTAAAAGGAAACTAAATTCAGAATCCAGTAAATTGGATGTAACATCATCTGTGGTGCTTGGAAATTGCAACCACAACAGAGGTTGATGCTCCCACAACTTTTTGAAGAAGGAAATATGCGGGACAGCCATATACATAGTATCAATGAAACTCAGTTGGGTTCTATGTGTAGTGTAGTGCTGAACAGTTCAATTTTCTGTGTTGTGAGAAGTGATCATGTATTTAGATTTTCAGTAACTAGCAGAGAAGTTTTCTTTGTAGAGGCTACAAGATTAGTTGGTTTCTTCCTTAGAGCATGTGAGACATGTTCGTGTCTCTTGTAACCCTAAACCGCTCTGTGATCAGAGTCTATAATTAGGATTGGTTTTCTAGGTGTTTTCCTCTTTAAGAAAATGAAAATATTATTGGTAAAGAGAAGCGGATGTATAGGAAGTGTTAACATGTTTTCCATTGGCAAAAAAAGGAAGGAGAGAAAAGGAAAGGGGGGACCGGGCGGAGCCCTAATAGTAAATCAGGAGTAAGACCAAGAATCCTCATCCGAGACATCTTCATCATATTATCAACTTTGGGCTGACAAAATGAACATGCCTTGCTGCCAGACTATATACCACTTACACCGCGTGCTTTTACTTCTTTCTTCGCTATCTCAACTCAAGTTAGTTTTTCGTCTTCCTCTTTCCCCAACCATTATCCCCAATGTGGCCTCTCTTTGTTAACTAGTGTTATTTGTCTTTGTTCTACATCGTCAAACCATCTTGGTTTGTATTTTCTTATTTTTTTTCCGATTGTTGCAGTATCTAACATCTTACAAAGTTACGAGTTTCTAATTTTGTCCTTTCCTCTCTTACCACAATTTTACCTGCATGTCTGGTCTTATAACTGTTTTATATAAATTTCCAGTTAACTTCTTGTGTATGCTGATTACATAATGCGTTAAAAGTTCTGCATTTATCTGGGGCTGCAACGTGGGCAGTTGGGTTGGGCCAGGGCTCTGCAACAGTTTTTTTTTGGTAAGTTCGCAAGCGGCAGGTTCTGACAAAGTCTGACATTACCTGACTGAACTTTACCTTCATCCCAAGCTGATTCTGAGCTCAACTTTATGAGCTCGGGTTAAGCTTGGGTTGCCCCAATAATGTCGAGTTCAGTCAGGTTTGGTGATATTAATTAATTTTTTGGCTATTTTTACCCTCTCACTCACACAGGGAAAGAAAAAAAATGATATATCCAGCTGAAAGTTGTATTAAACAATAAGTATTACAAGATAAACACCGAGAGAGTGACAGATGAAAGGTGTTTTGTTCAACCTACTTTCTATCAGAAGGCACACTTCAGAGAGAAAAAATACAGAACTCAAAATTAAGATCCAAAAGATAGGCTAACATTACATGGAATCTAATTGATCAAAGAATTAGTTGCAGAGAGACAAAAGGCACAGAAATCCATGGGCATGGAAGAGACCCAATTGATCAAAGAATGTACCATTGAACAAAGAAAATAGAGTGAAACCAAATGGTCTCATCGAAGTGAAGTAATCGAGAGAGAGAGAGAGATGAATCAGTAATTGGTGGGTATTGTTGGTTGATGGTTGCTGCTGTATCTCTGTTGTGCCACTGATGTTTGCAGTGGAGTGGCTTGACGGGTTGCTGCGGCTTGGGTATAAGATGGAGTCAAGTGACACTGATTAGTGTTTTATCATTTAGAAGTGATATATAGTCTGATGTTTTATAAACGTCTTTTTGAAGACAATTTCGATAGTATAAAAAAAAAGATACAAATTAAACCACTTTTTGTTTAAAATAAAACCATAATATAAATGTATATATGACTTGGGCCCACTACAATATATACATATGTATGACACAGGGCTCGGGTTGAGTTGGTTTATCCAAGACCTCTACTAAGTGCAACCTGGATTTAAGGATTTCAAGCCCACGCCAGGCTCAAGGTTTACAAGGGCTGCCCAAGTTCAAACCAAATTCATGTTGAGCTTAGGTTTCTCTAAAATTACTTCCTATACACTCAATTTTACTCTCTCTATCTTTTTCTTTTTTTCTTTTTTTTTTTTTAAATTTTTTTATTTATTTATATATATTTGTATTTTTAATTTATTAACTGTTGATTATGGAGCTTTTCTTTGGTCTTTCAAAGAAGCATATCTTTGTTGTACTTCCATCAATTAAACTTATTTATTATTAGCATATGCTAGTACCATACACCATGGAAATCATGTTTTAAGTCAATTTATCCATAGATATGGCAAAAGGTAAGGGTTTTATACTTGAATTCTGGTGAAACCCCACAGTGGTTGGGAATTCAGTCGTTCTTTTGCAATTATTCTTCTGTTTAACAGTCAGTCAACTCAGTGATTAGGAGTTCTTCCCTCACACAAAACTGATATGAATTGTTAGAATAGGAATATTGGTTTAGAGTTTCAACCTGCAAATATATTGTAATGTTGTTAGGGGCTCTATTATTACTTATACAATGTAGGGTGCTTATGTGTAATTTCTGAAACTTCTTAGTATAAATAGAATGTGGTGGAAGGATGAAAGTATTCTTTCATTCTCTTTCTTTTCCCATCTCTCTTTCTCTCCTCTTCCTTCTTCATCTTCTTCTACTTTACTCTTGTTTTGATCATCTCTTAAAGTCAACAAAACATAGCACAAGTTATATATGTCTCTGATTTTCTGCATTTTTTTATATGTGTATTCAACGATATGTGTGCAAGTTAACTGTTGTTGCTATCACAGTATGGTAGGACATTTGAACTGACCCCCATAAAGATGACTAACTTATGAAAATTATTGTTGCCAAAATCTCCATTTTTAATTGATTTAAAGCCACCTGGTTTTAATATTTCCTCTAGGTTTTTCTTTCATGTACTTTTGATGATGAATCAAATGCTAAACTCGTCTTAAATCATCTGGTCTTCATGTAGATAGCTTGGTGGGTCCCATATTCTGCTGAACCTTGGTCCTCTATTCTTCCCCCGCCCCCCTTTATAGATAAATCAGACACATACACCCATTATTGTCCCTTCAGGGACTCAAACCCTCAACCTTCCATTTGGGAGGAGGAGATACCACCTGGGGTAGGCCCTTGGTGTTTGCTGATCCTATTTGCATGCCAATTATCTTGGAAATAAGGTTCTAACATGTCTGAGTGCTGAGACTTGATATTTGCATTTTTTGGGGGGGTGGGGACTTTTGCAACAATACTAGCAAAGCTCCATGCATAATTTATCGACAAGGATTGTTAATTTCGTAAAGTTGTCTTTTGATTTGCTTGACATGAATCCTTGGTAAGAGAATGCAAGTCACCTGAAACCTCTCTATTGCTTGCCTTTACTTCTCCAGAATTCTAACTAAAAAACAAAAAGACATTCTAACTGTTACTTTCTTAAACTTCTTGGTTTTCTACCTGAGCATCTTTATGTTCTCTCAGGCTAATTTGATTAGAACAGCTGCTGTGGACTATTTATTGGATGGTGGAGTTCAATGGGGAGGAGCACCTGCAGTTAAAGTAAGGGATAAGTAAAATCAGATTTTTATTCTTTTCAACTTTCAGATTCTTCTATGGGAATTTTCTCTTTCAGCTACAATAAAATGCTGATACTCTGCAGGGTGTGCGAGATACAGCTGTGGAGTTACTGCACACACTAGTGGCTGTGCATGCAGAGGTAGTTACTGCATGCCTGAGGGTTTCATCCTTAAAGCATTTATTGTTTTACTTTATATTTATTCCCTGCTTGATCTTGGTTTTTTATTTTTTAAGTTAAGACTTAGCTTAGAAATTTTACAGTGGGTTTATAGTGACGAATTGTCATAAAGTTAGATTTTGGCATAATTGCGGTGTGGTGAGCTCCCTTGAAGACGAACTTCTCGGCTTTCTTCAGAATCGCGATGGAGAGGAGCACTGGTCTTGGAATTTTCAATTTTAGAGGTGTGGTTTAGGAACCTTAAATTTACAGTGCTTTTCAGGATTGGGAGATGTATTCAATTGATGCTCTTAACCGTAAGTAAAAAAAAAAAATTGGATGCTCTTTTTGAGACCCTTTGGAGCTCTTGTGTTTGCAAGGATGGGGAGAACATGCTCAGATGGATTCTAGGTAATCGAGGAGGGTCTTGAATCTGGTCATTCTATAGAGTGCTTTGTGGGGAAGATGGGACTGGATTTCCTCAGAAGTGTATTTGGAAGTTAAAAGTGTCTTCTAAAGTATCTTTCTCTTATCCGTTGCTTTGGAGGATATCATGACCTTGGATAGCTTGGGCAGGAGTGGGAAACCAATCCCTAACTGGTGTTACATGTGTAGTGGTTAAGGAGGCCGTCAACTATCTTCTCTTTTAATTGTGTGGTGGTGCAGGATCTGATGGTGTTCTCCTTGTTTGGTGTGAACTGGATTATGTATAGGGAAGTGAAGTACCTTCTGGGCTTCCCGGGGTGAAGTTGTTTTAATGCCTGGTAGGCTTGGCAAGCTGCAGCATTGTGCCTCATGTGGCGCATCTGATGGGAATGAAAGGTGCACCATTGAGAATTGTAAAGCTGTGGTCTGTAGGTTGAAGAAAGTCGTCGTAGTTATATTTCATTTTTCAATTTTCAGATTTACTGCTGGCTTGTAGATCTTTTGGGTTTGAATTGTATAGAATTTTTGGGTTATTTGAATTGTATAGATGGGTCCTAGTATTTGATTCCCTAACACTTCATGTGTATATGGGTTGCGCCACTCTGGCACTCCCTTTCATGAAACATTTACTTTCACAAAAGAAAGATGAAATTTTATCTCCATTGGTTTTAAGGGAACTATATTTTTTAGTTCATTTCTTTATAAATCTATGAAAATGAAGCAGTTTCCTTTGTTGTAGGTATTTGCTGGTTGTAAGCCCCTGTTAGACAAGACACTTGGTATTCTTGTGGAAGGTTTAATTGATACCCTCCTCAGCATTTTCCATGAAAATGAAAGCAAAGATCTTAGGTCATTGGACGCTAATGGTTTCTGTCAACTCATGCTTGAGGTGACTAATATATTCCGCTTTTCTAACTGGAACTGTCTTTTATTTTACTGCTGATGTTTCTGAAAAATTATTCTGCTCTCCTATTGCAGCTGCTAATGTCAGAAAATCAAGAATTACCATGAATTTAATGCAAATTCATTTTCCTATGTGAACCATATAGATGATTTGTTTTTATATATTGTATTCTGTTTACTTTGAACTTTAATATTGTTTGAAGATTTTTAATTGGGGAAAAACTGAGAAACAACGAATGTTAATGTTCAATGTGAATTGCCGCTAAAAGAAACATTAAACAGGCCCCTATTCTTTATATTTAGTATTTTTTCTATGATTAGTGTCATAGACATGCAAGGACCGGGATAGATGCCCGGCACAGTTACTTGCTCAGACAGTTAAATATTTGACATGTATCTTCTGCAGCTTGAATATTTCGAGACCATATTAAATCCATATTTAATGCCTGAGGCAAGTGAGTCTCTGAAGTCTTTACAAGGGGTGTTATTGGAGAAAGCCACCGAGAATGTGACAGAGTCTACTGAGACTCCAAGTCACCACCGTCGTCCAACTCGCGGAAGTGAAGACGCACTCTCAGATGACAGACAGCAAGGCATGTCTGTGTCACCAGATGACCTAATCGTAAGAACCCTCTTATTTCATTTCTTTCTGAGCAATGAGGATGATTGAATAGGTTAACTGCATTATATTTTGTTATTGTGTGTTTATCAGAATTTCACGAGTCCTATTTTTTTTCAAGCTTAAACAAAGATTTATAAATTAAGGCATTTTTCAACACATTAGGAGTTGATATGGTAAGTCTCACATTGTTGAATAATGAAATGGTGAATAAACACAAATATAATCTTGTCATTAGGATTTTTCTGAAGTTAAACCACTAAAGAAGAGGAGCCAGGATTTTATACGATTGTGGTGGGCAATTGATGAGTCAATGAATAAAAAATGTTCCATCTTTTAATAGAAAATAAAGCAAAAGAATACAATAACACATTTTGGATCAATTAAAGTGATATGATCAGAATCTTTTTCCTAATGACACTAATATTATTCTCGATGAGTGCTTTGAGGGGTTACCCGTCAACAGGGAAAAATCATAGGAAAAAGAAAATGAAAAGAAAGAGACTACTTGAAATTGCTTAGAATAAGAAATTAAAGAAAAACAAAATCAATTTGGAGTAAAAGTTGTGCTTTTATGAAATCAATCATCTAGTTTTTAATTTGTATTGAACCAATTTCGTAGCTACCACCAGTTGTCTAGATGTGATGTCTCTTGCTCCTTGGGGAAGGTGCAGATCAATGGATCGACACAGGAATTGGAGTTCTTTTTTTCTCCTTGTTTTTATTTACTTTTTAATTCAATTTATTTTATTTTTTTAATGGCTGGGGAGGTGTCCTCTTTTATAACCCACGTTGTTTGAAAAAGAATGCTTTTGGTTATGATTTTACTTTTAGCGAGTCTGTTTCTCTTTATGATGGTTGGTACTTTTGTTGTGCTGAATTTAAATTAACTTATCAGGGTTTATTCGTTTAGATATATTATTATGTTCTCAATGAAAATAATGCTTGGTTGAAATTTTGCATTGTTTAGTTATATAGTTTAATAGTGCACTTTTTATATATGGACACAAAAGTTCATCAAAACTGTTCGATTTAGTATTTGTAGAGTATAAATTAGTCTGGTTTTCTTGATTTCTTCTGAAACTCATCCTAAAATAGAATACGAATATTATTGATTTGTCGTTAATTGACCTCGCTCGAAGAAAGTCTAGGCTTCGTCCATGGTAGTTCACATAAACTTTCTTCTCCAGCTCTACGAACATGGCAGGACCTTTTTAGTGAATGATAGTAAACTTTTCTTTAAAAACATGGCAGAACATTCTGTTGCATATGTTTACTTAGATGTGTTCTGTTATAACTTCCCAATTTGTGTATGTCCTCAGGCTCTTGCCCAGCAGTTCAGCTCCGAGCTACTTCAAGCAGAACTTGAGAGGACTCGGCTCAACGCATCATGCTTTGCGGAGTCAATCCCATTAGACTCGTTCCCAGAATCAGCGAAAGCCGCTTATACTTCTTTTAGAGGATCAATGGATTCTCCTAGCCGGAGTTTCAGAGGCACACAACCTGTTGGATCCCCAGGTTTCTCCCGGCAAAGACGTAGATGAATTAGTTTGCACCCATTTTCTTGTTTATTTATTCCCCCCCCCCCCCCATATTGGTTGTGTAATGGTTGTGTTGTAATTCATACAATTTTGTGAAAAGAAATGCACAGTAAGATTTCTTCCCATATTCAATTAATGTTCATATGAGCCTGACACCATTTATATGTTGGCTGTTCACACTTTTTAGCGCATACATTGTAACTTGTTAGTTTGGCTTTTATCTTTTAAATCCGGGCTCGGGATTTGGTTTTATTGATAATTGATAAAGAAATAGAGAAATGTAGAAAGTATAGCAAGAAATTCGTTAACCAATTATGGTAGATTGAATTAATGAGTTTCTTATAAAGTTTCACTAACAGCATTTATCAAAAAGAAAAATGAAGAAGAAGAAGATCGTTTAATAGCATTTTCGTTGTGTTCCTTTTCGTATGTATTTTTTAACCTTTTTCCTTTTTTATGTCTAAAAAATTTGTGCTGATCTTTAGTGTTACGAAAAAAAGTGTGAAGGTATGTATGACAAATG
>JAOTQH010000018.1:3057076-3067488 GCA_025631255.1 Cornus kousa
ATCAATATCTCAATAGAAATATGAGAAGAGATTAATTTGAGTCATCATACTATTTATATGACATAACAATTTCACATGGATAGAAATCAATATAATATTTATTTTTTACTATCTATACATCTTTAAACTAAATAGAGTTCTATACTGTGTGATTTTTGCAAATAAAAATTTGCATAGGAGTGATTCATAGTCATAAAAAATGTGAAAGGGGACTGATAAATTATGCATGAACCATAAAATTATTATACATAAATTATAAAATATGTTACTTTTGCTGACAATTTTTATTCTAGAGTTGCCATTTAATATTTCTTCGAGGGGCTTAAAAAAAAATATATTTAATAGTTCAATAAAATATGAGTATGTTATCATAAATGAATTATATTCTACATGTAAATATAAATAATTATTATTGAAAATACAAAATAAAAAAATTTGGCAACTAAAATACAGTCCTTCTTAGTTTTTCTAATTTAAATATGAATATAAATAATAATAATTTATTATTAATAATTCATTATTTTATGAAATAATTATTATTTAAAACAGAAAATAAAAAGAATCTGACAACTAAAATGCAATTCTCCTTCATTTGTCTAATTTAAATATTAATATAAATAATAATAATAATTATTATTAATCTATTATTTTATTATTTAATTGCTAAAAATTTATATAAATAATTGGGTATAAAGATAATTCATCCAATACAAAATTAATTTATTTTTTAATATTTAAAATCATGAGAGTAGTTTTGGTAAGTAAATCATTTTCTTTTTCTTTTTCTTTTTATACCATTTAAATTAATAAAATAATATTTTCTTACAACTCTCTTAAAAAAATTTCTTGCTAAAGATTTTCTTTTATTCCCTTCCACTTTCACTTCCCTTCGTAAATTTCCGTCTTTCCGTCTGACCATATATGTATGTGGGTGTGTGTATATATATGTTGCCGTAAGCTTTTTAGCCTCTCTCTGGGACACAACATAATAAATATATGCCAAAATGGTCCCACCAGATTCTGCAATACATTGAATCTGCGAGACCCCTCTCCCATTGCTATATAACCACCAAGTATACAGACACAGACAGATCTTCATTTTCCAAAGCTAATAGAGAGGAGTTGTTCGTCGTGATATTCAGGAAAGTCTAATTTGGTTTTATGGGTACTCAACTATCTATGTAAGTTCTCGACCCAGATAATTTGATTTGCTTCTTTTGATGAACCCAATTGTTGATCTTTAATTTTTCATCTTCTTTCTATCAATTCAATTTTGGGGGAATTTTGTCTGTAACAAGCTTTCTTTATTTGGTTGATTGTGACCATCTATTAGTGGATTCTATCTCTCTCAATATATATTTATATATAGAGAGAGGATTGTGTGTATAATCTGAATCTATATGGAAGAAGTGTTGCCTAAATGATTATATAGATAGCTCCTGAAGGACCTCGAATGCTATAGGAGGGAATTACTGGAAATTTGTTTGGGGGTTTCTGAGCTGTAGGGTCCTATTACAGTGGATAGTTGGCTTTTAAGGTAAATAAGTTCATGGGTCTGATTTGTAAGACAGATTTTCACAGGGCAAAAATTTACTGTTGAACTAGGGATTTTGAAGGAAATGAGTTCATGGGTTTGATCTGAATTGTAGTTTTTGAGCTAGAAATGCAAGGGAATTTATCATCAGGGAATATGATTTCGGGCAGTGGTTCTTATGGGGCCCTTGACTTGCAAGGTTCAATGCGAGTTCATCATCAACAGCAACACCCAATTCCACTCCATCAACATCATCACCCTCTTCCTAGACAAGGGTCAATGGTGAATCCTTCGATTCATGAGGGTTTCCCCTTCCGAAAAGGGAGCATGCATGATTGCGATCAGACCATTTCTTTGGCAGATTACCCAAAGGGAGAAAGGGGGGAAAATCCGGCAAGTGATGGGGATGAACCCAACTTTACAGAGGATGCTTTTGATGGTCAAAACGATGCGAATAAAGGGAAGAAGGGATCGCCATGGCAACGTGTCAAGTGGACTGATACGATGGTTAAGCTTCTGGTTACAGCAGTCTCTTACATTGGTGAGGATGCTACATCTGAATATGGCAATGGGTCGAGAAGGAAATATGTTAATTTACAGAAAAAAGGTAAATGGAAATCAGTTTCGAAGGTTATGGCTGAAAGGGGCCATTTTGTTTCACCTCAGCAGTGTGAGGATAAATTTAATGACCTTAACAAAAGGTATAAGAGGCTTAACGAGATCCTAGGAAGGGGAACTTCTTGTGAGGTTGTTGAGAGACCAGAACTTCTGGATATGATGGATCACATATCAGAGAAAGCAAAGGAGGAGGTCAGGAAAATTCTAAGCTCGAAGCATTTGTTCTATGAAGAGATGTGTTCTTACCATAATGGGAACCGATTGCATCTACCCCATGATCCTGAGTTGCAGCGTTCTTTGCGGTTGGCTCTTAGAAGTAGAGGTGATAATGAGAACAATGATGTGAGGAGGCAACCACATGATGATTTTGACGAGGACAATCAAGATGCAGAAGCTGATGATCGTGATGAATTTGAGGAGACTGCTATACATGATGATCGCAGGGGAATGTATGGGATGCCTGGGGGCTCTGCAAAGAAGATGAAGCAATCCGAGGGTAATGAAAATATTAGTCTTGGGAATGCCTTGACTACTCTGGGGTGTGAAAAAAGTTCCAATTCTTACCCACAAAATACTCATTTTGATATAAATCAAGGGTTACCTGAAGGGGTGAAAGCAAACCTTTTACAAAAGCAGTGGATGGAACATCGCTCACTTCAGTTAGAAGAGCAGAAACTACAAATACAGGCACAGATGTTAGAATTGGAGAAAGAGCGGTTCAAATGGCAGAGATTCTGCAGTAAGAAAGACCAAGAGTTGGAAATGATGAGGATGGAAAATGAGAGGATGAAGCTTGAGAATGAGCGCATGGCATTGGAGTTGAAGCGGAAGGAGATGGATGCTGACCGTAACTGAATGGCCAATGTTGTCAAAATTTGTTTCTTTTGTTTTGGTAAGCTGCCACCAATCTTCTCTATGGTTTAAAGTTTGGTTGAGAGACCTTGTCCTACTCACAACCCTGCCTGTATATGCTTTTATCAGCAGTACTAGTTCCAGTGTCCTTTGGTTTGCCTTAAATGAAATGGTTTTGCCTATAGATCTAGATTATTTTGGCGGATAAATTTCCTGTTTCCTTATGTCCCTTTTAATTTGAATTTCTGGTTGTAAATTTGAGCATCCAGTTCAGTCTTCAACTTGTTGTTTCTCTTGATGATAATATATGTGGTTGCATCTGGTTCTTGTTTTCTCTTCTCACATCGCATATGGTTGAGGCTTCATGTTCTATGTACTTTGGACTTCACATGCCAGGGGTTCAGCTCACAAAACTGATATAGCCTTGGCAGTTAATTTTCTGCCAAAGCTGTTGATCATGTTCACTCATATTATGTTTGCAAATTTAGTTATTCAAAGAAATGTTTGAGTGGAGTTTTTATTTTCCATTTTTGTTAAATCTCATGCAATAATGAATATTTTGGTGGTTGTATTCCCTATGTGCTAGGTTTAATGCTGTTCAAGATTATTTCTATTCTTTTATATGTTAGGTTTAATATTTTGATGGGCAGCCTCTTGAAACTGATTAAAGAAATAGTGTAAAATAGATAGTTACTTGTCAATCTCTAGTGAAATATCTATATATATATTTTGTTCTCACCTTCTAAAATTTATTCCCTGAGAGGCCTAATCTAGTAATTAAAAAAAAAAAAAACCTACTATTTTTTTTCTTATTATGGAAAAAATAATTGATGGAATTGCTGTTTGCAGTTCTTACAACTGATATGATAGCACTGATGGTTGTAGCTGATTAACTCTTTAGCATTGCTCAATGAAGAGTCAATATTTTGTTTGTGCTGCACTCAAAGCGAACATTGTGTTTAAAGGACAAAATTTTTACTGTCCTTTCATTCCTTTTTGGTTGATATTTAAGCCATTATACTGTCCTTGTTGGATAGTAAAAATACACCTAATATTTAACTATTTTCCTGCTCTGTATGGGCTTCAAAACATGCAAGATTTTGTTGCCAAATACATATCATTGTACTGTGTTTACTTCGCAAGATGTTATAACCTTGAATAGTTTCAATTTCCTGATATTTCAATTGTATCACTTAATAGTATGAAATCTAAATATTTCTAATTCAATCTTATTTCACTACTGTATTTTTAAATAGTTAAATATACTCACACATACATGCTCGCTAGGGCTTGAACCATTAACCTTCCCTTTGGGGAGGTGGAGGGCATACCACTCAAGTTCATGCTTTGGTATTGTTTGAATTAGAAATATGCTTAATGATTTCTTTTCAGATGTTACAGATATTATTTAATGATGGTTTGTTTGTTTCTTTTCTTCTTCTTTTTATTTTTATTGTTAATATATTTTGACTGATAATATACCCTTATAGTATCTATAAAATGATGCGATTTACGAAAGTGCCATTACCTGGTGTCAATTCTGTGAATATGGGTGCTGGGCAGGTGTTCATTACTTCCATTTATTGATGGATGTTGTTTGTAAATCTCATACGAATGTAGTAACTTCAATCCATACAAAGAGGAATAAAGGCAAGGAGAGAGAAGGGGTAGGGTGGGGGTGGGTGGGTGCTTGGGGGGACTACCAATAAATGCTATTTTCAGACCTTTGAACTTGTCGAAATGAATTTGTTCTTAAATCTTGCGTTCTGGATCCCCAAAAGTTGCATATCTAAGTAAAAAATAATTTAGCCCAGTTTTTGAACGAGGAAGAGATGAGAAAAGAGAGAGGCTGGAAATTTGAAGACTAAAATAAATTGGAAACCAGATTCATGAGTCATAATGGTTGATATAAGGATCTTCACACGATTTTAAATTAAAATGGTACTCTGATGCACGATTATAACTGGGGACACCAATACTGCTGTAGCAAAGAAAAAGAGGAAAAAAAGTGAAGGCTGACTAGTTCTAAGCAGTTCAGTCCAAGTAGCAAGTATCTGTTGCTGATTTCATGTCTAAAAACACACTCCACCAGCTTAGCAACCAACTTCTATTTGACCGAGGATAATTGGATAGATTTAGCCTGACGAAAGGAAGAATTCTTTCTCCTTGTTTCTTGAGGAATGGTTAAATTAGTTTATAATCTTTTTGGTAATGCTTTGACCACTTGAGAATATAGCATTTCTTCAGTGAAGAGGTGGCGAATCCTTCTGTAGCTCATCTTTGTGGATACATTGATTGGAATGAAAAGGTCGGACAGACCTGAGGAAGATCATTACTTTGCTTATAGTAGAAGATGAGGATCATCTACGCCGAGGAGAGTAAATGGTTGAGAGGCTTTTGCTGCTTCTTGGGAGTTTGCTCCAATAATGGGGCTGAGATTGTGGGCGCATCGGAAGGTTCTTCTAGCATGGAATTATGCAAGGGAATTGTTGGAATTTTGTTAGGTCAATAGGATTTAAGTTGGCATATTTCATTAATCAAAAATAGAATCTGTAATTTTGTTTTTATATTTACCGTAGCTAGATGTTAAAAAGTAAGTCAGTGTCCAGTTAGTTACCTCTTGGGCATGGTTAAAGACTGAATTCAAGCTTCAACCAAGGGCAAAGCGTAATCTTCAACACCAAGGGTTAAATGTTAAATTGACATTACTATATGGATGAACCAAATTAGGTTTTATGCATTCAAGCATTAGGGTTTTGATAATTCATGATACGATTAGGAAAACTGTAATTGATATGCATCAGAAGTGTTTTAGGAACTTCCTTTCATAAGATTTTGTAAGTTTTGGATTCCTTTGCACTTTGATCGATTGAGGTATCTCAATCAAGGCATACTGGAGAAATATCTCAATTGAGCCATTTGAGCAAATGGTTTCCTTTTTTGACGTAAACACTGAAACTGTATTATCTTTACATCTTTGATTTGTCTATAGAATACACTATATCATAGTACAAATCCAATAAGATAGAGAGTATACAGAGAGATAATTAAGATAGAGAGATCTACAACAAAACTGATTGCATTCGTCTATTTTTCTTTTAGTATTCATTAATTGCATTAGATTGGTGTGTATTATATTAGTGTGTTGACATCATCATTGTTGTGGTTCTTGAATTACTAATTTGGCATAGCTATTGCACTTAGTGGTTCTTGAATCCCTTCACCAGTCATTCTCACTGTAATTTTCCATTATGATGATTCTGGAAACGGATATGCTAGCTGAGGTTACGAGATGTATTTAGCCTGTTGTGTTTGGTGAACAAAAGTTTGTGTGCAATTGTATCATCGGGTACAAGAACCCAATCCTCCTTGTATAGAGAGAAGCAATTTGTTTGACTCCTTTGTTTTTCTTTCTGAAGTATTTTATTTCATGAGACAGAACAGAAACTGGTGATTATCTACTGCTATATACGGATTCTGTGTTCTTTGTTCCCATTGAACCTTGTCCTATTGCGAATGCAGTAGCTTTGCTGAATCTTTTTTAGCTTTTGATGATTTGTTGCATGTCATGTGGGAGTTTAGTTTTCTTGGCAAAAGGACAGTGTTCTGTGTTGGAACATCCTTTTCTGGCTCAGGAACTGTGTTTCATGTATAATTTAGAGACATGTTTATGCTTTTTTTGTCTCTCTTATGAAGATCAATTAATGGTTACATATTTCGTTCACTGACTAGAAATGGAGCGCTATTAATTGTATCTTGCAGCCTAAAATGTTTTATTTTTCTTTTACCGTTGTTAGGAGACTCCCAAGTGACATTTTACACATTGTTTGGCTGTCTCAACTACTAAATTTCTGGTAGGCTGGGGCTACTACTTAAAAGTTAAGCCCATATGACTTCTGAACAAACACAATCAAGTCTTCAAGTGAAAGCTTATCCAGAGAAGTGGGCACTAGAGAGAGAGAGACACACACACACACACGGTCATTCTGTGTCTTTCTCTGGGCCATTCAAAAATGACCTCTCGTATTAGTGACCGCCACAGTAGGTAATAGGAACCCATATCCTTTCCGATGCACTGGTGCTTTCAGGTGCAATGGCGACGACTGGGATTGTCCCACCGATGGGACTCACTGGTGGGTGTCGCAACAGTCCAATGCCACTGGATAGGATTTATCCTCTACTTGGATAGGACAAGAAGAGGATAAATCCTTTACTTATATTCATTTTAGATCGCCTTGTATATTGGGTTAGTCCTTTTATTTTAAAATGAGATATTATTTTAAATTATGATATTAGCCGAGTATTGCAAAAATATAGATTATTATTATTATTATTTTTTCCAATAAATAAATAAACTCACACATATGCTTGGATCCTCAATCTTCCTTTGGACCCAGTGAGTTATTTATCATAAGTTGGTTCACTTGAGGAGTCACACTCTAGACTCTCTCTGTCTTCACTGAAAACTGATTGATCCTGACCATTAAGCATCAATCCCGTAGTTGAGTTCATTGGATGAGGTTTGAGTGACAAATTCTCTGCAATGGGCTCCATGAGAATGTGGACACTAATTGCTCACCCCCATTATTACTCCACAATTTTGGGTTGTCAGACAAGCCACACTCACACACTCCTATATTCACACACACACACACACACACACACACACACACACACACACAATATCTGAGAATAAATTTTTGTTGTTTCTTAGCTAGTGCCAGATAAACTGAGAGGTTAACCCACATGGCTGACACATGATCTCAGTTTACATTCACATGTCTACCATGTTCAGTTAACCCTTTGTCTACATGTAGCTTCTAAAATTGGGCCACCAAAGGTTCACCAAACAGATATTAATATTGGTCCATGTCCATCCCACATGCTTCATTCCTCCACTAGCTGTTCCAATTTTAGTTTATGCAATTTTGATTATTTTTATTTATTTATTTATTATTATACATACACACCCACAAATACCCTTAAGACTAGTTTGGTGTGGTGGAATGAAATAAAAGAAAGTGGAATAGAATGGTTTTTTTTCCATTCTTGTGTTTGGTGTCAATTTAAAAATTGGAATCATCATTCTCCACTATTCTTAGAGAATGGTCATTCCATTAAAATCATTTCACATTCCAACAAAAGGAATGACCATTCCATTCTCACCTCCATTCTCATTCCATTCCAATTCATTCCACCACACCAAACTAGCCCTTAACCCCTCACATTCTCTTTTAGAGAGTAAGACTTTGTTTGGATCCAATGATTTGGAGAGATTGGGAAAAAAATGAAAAAAAATGATAAGGAGAAGTGTGTTTGGATGACTTTAGTAAAGAGAAAAGGATCGGGAGGGATTTCAAATGCTATCCTTCCAAAAATAAGAAGAAAGGGAGAAAAATGATAGATGGTTAAGTAATATTTTTATAATTTCAAAACTGCCCTCAACAATTAAAAGAATGAAATTGTTATTTGTCCAATCTAATTACAGAGGATGATAGCAATTTGGTTGTTATTATTTCATTTCTTTTCTCTCTTCTATATTATTTTAAATAAGAATATTATCATTTACTTTTTTTTCTCTCTTATTTATCCAAACATCATTTCCATTCTTTTCTTTCTCTCATAACTAATGCCATCTCTTCCTTTCTTTTCTCTCCTGTGTATCCAAACAAAGCCTAAAAGTTATACCAACTGAGCTAATAGCCAGTAGTAAATTAATGCATTTTCATCTTAGCAAAATGCTAGTTCAAATATTTTTATTGAAGATTTAATGGACTAATCAATAGAGAAATCTTTCAGTAATTGATGTTGTTTCTCATAATTGAAAATTTGCTGTTAGAATCAGTGGGAAAAAATCTTCCTTATTTCCTATTTTCTAATTCTTTTTATTCTCATAATTTCTTCTCCTATATAAAAGGTCTCCACCATTGTATTGTATATGAATTGAGAGATTATTATTGATAGGGAAAAAATAAACCTACCCTGACCTAACGATAAAAGAAAACTAAATGTTGACTAGACCTCTCCTACTTTCGAACGATAATATTTCATTATCGAAAATAAAGATTCTCATTGGATAAGAATGATGACATTTTTTATCCAGGATAATGAAAGACGACGTGGTTTAACAGGGTAAGGATAACCTTGGAATGAATCATATCCCGATAAATCTGGCAACAAATCTCCTATGATCTCGGACAAGTGGAAGATAAGGTCAACCATCGACATCGACGGAACCGATTTGATTCCAATTGACAGCCATAAATAGGGCACCAAGCCATTAAAGAAGGTACGAGAAAAAACTCCTAAACAGAATATACATAATTATTATGTGATACGATTATAAGTACTAACTTAATCGTCGGAGGTTCTTTGGCTGGCACCCCACCGGTGCCATTCGAGGTGACGTCCCTTTATTTTTCAAGTAAATGCCATCGTTCCGAGTCATGAGGATTTTCGTATCAACAGTTTATGAGGCAGAGAGAAAAACATAAAGCTTCAGATACCGAATGCTAAACAAAGCTTCAGTTTAAATAAGAAAATAAAAAGTGTTTTTTACTGTTTATGAATAGTGTTTAGATAAGATGGAATCTACTTTCACTGTTAATGAATAATGTTTTGTTGGTTACTTTTTACTGTTTGATGAATAGTAAATGCTACTTTCACTATTGATGAATAATAGATTTTACATATATTCTTAACGTGTGATGGATTGTTTTTGCAGTCGATTAAAAGAAGATAATGTCATCCTTCTATTGCATTGATGAGATTATGGAGTTTATACTCATTTAAAGGAGGACTGCTGATTGGGCTTTGAGCATAAGTGGCATCCCAATCAATGTTAGACTGTTCTGCACCCAGAATTATATCTATCGGAGCTTTTAATGTGAAACATTGAATTTCTTTTAAAAATTCATTGGCCTCAATAAACTATTCAACTGAATATGTTGGGTAGTCCATAGGCAGCTGTGTGACTAAAAGTCTTCTTCCATCACATGTTTTCTTGAATGGAGGCTCCATTGAATTATCTTGAATTACCTTGAGAGCTTTGTCTTGAAGGTGTATAAGACTATTAATGGCGAGATCAAAGGGGTTAATCTTTTCTACGATCTGGTATGAATTCAAAACTTGGTGATGCTCAAATTCTCTATCTTCAATGGTTTTATTCAGCAAAAATACCACGGTTGATTATACATCATCCAATGGTATGCCTGATTTCAACATCTTCAGCAAAGACAAAGTTGATCGATGGCGAAAACAATTTCCACATATTCGCTATATCCACATTAGAATGGTCTATATCAAGATTACTTCCTTGTTTAGAAAAGGAACCGATCAACCCATTTAATTCAATCAAAAATTTGGATACAAAAGGGAGCGAATTCACATAAAGTACAAACTGTAAAAC
>JAOTQH010000018.1:3135906-3163586 GCA_025631255.1 Cornus kousa
ATGTATGAGATGCTTGTTGGTTACCCCCCATTTTATTCAGATGATCCTATAACTACTTGCAGGAAGGTAAAATTCCTGGTACATTAACTTTTTTGTTCTTATTTCTATGTTACAAGGGCTTTGTTACTTGATTTGTGTGTTCAAGTATTAGATTTATTTAATCACCAAACCATCAGTGGCCAAATTGTAATTACTGCCAATTTTACTGTAACTGAATGTAAAATGGGGTTATATGCGAAATGTTTTCTTAGATATGGGTACTTTTCACTCATTTTTTTATGTTAGAATATATTGTTACCATGTATAGGTTTACCATATGAGGTTTAGGTTTACTTACTCTCCACTCGTGTCGTCTCCTATATAAATCCCTATGTATTCTTATATTATACACATCCATACAACATACAATTTCTCTTTCTCTTTTATATTTAACATAGTATCAGAGCCACCGTAGGAGATGACACTATCAGTCCCATCCCGGACGGCGGTCAACCAGCAAACTCACGCTTCCGCACTCCAAGATCTTCATATGCCCCATCCAGGGAAGCCTCGTTGTTTAAGTCTTCCTTCGGGAAACCCAACGAGATGCCTCATTTAGAGAAGCCCCGCCTAGGGAAGCCTCGTTGTTTAACAAGATGCCTCATTCAGAGATGCTAAACATGTTGGATCAGCTCCGTCACCATGCCACCATGCGCCTCAACATGCGCTTTCACACACACTAGTGGTAATGCCGCACCTCAACGTGTCAGATCAATTCCGTCACCACACCACCACGCGCCATCAACGTGGTGAATCTTCACAAATTCATCACCCATCAGTTTATAGTAGTTACCACGGGGGATGGCAACGTTAACCTATTCACGCTCCGCACCTACCTCCAAGATATTCACAGATCCACCCTATGTCACCTAACATGTCAGCATTGGTGCAACGTCAGACACATACTGCAACGGTGCTAGTAGTTGTGCCACTTCACCTACCATGTCATTTGCCACGTAGCAGAGGTGCCAGCAGTAGTGTCAAGTCACCTACCACTTCAGTTGTCATGTCATCAACCACGTTAGCATCGGTGCCACGTCAGCTACATCAGGGTGAAAGGATTGTCTTCAAACTCAAGATGGCTTCATATAACCCACCTTGACTTTGAGGGGGGCTGTTAGAATATATTGTATAATACATGTATAGATTTACCATATAGGGTTTAGGTTTACAATATAGAAGTTTCGGTTTACTTGCTCTCCACTTATGTCGTCTCCTATATAAACCCCCATATATTCTTATATTATACACAACAATACAATATAATATTTCTCTCTCTATACTTCTAACATTTTATAAATATATGTTGCAAATTAGGACGCCACATGGGTATGAGTGAATGATGTGTAGAAATTTACGTTTCATTGACTGAGAGCAGTCTTGTTAGAGAAGAATTGGACATTCACATATCAATTCAACCACACCAATGTGCTCACACATTGGTACTCCATTCATATTGAAGTATCAATGGGATATAACCCATCTTAGAAAGAAATATTTAGTTCTGGTCACATTTTGAAGCTTCATTATTACATTTTATGTTTCAAAATAAAACTTAATGATATTTTGATATAATTATATGCCAGTTACTTAACAAGGAAAGAAAGACAACCAGGGCGTAACTTCAACTCCAACCATAATTGGTATTGGTGTTAAATCAGAATATAGTGAAAGTGCACAGGATTTGGGATTAGATATTGTCACTGGTCATATTCCATCCCTATTGCAAATTAGTTTGACGATCTTTTTCGACTTATAAATTATGATAATATAAAATTTTCATGAGAGATAAATTAGATAGTGAATTCAAAATGTCTCATAAAAACAAATGCTTGTAGTTTTGTGGGAAAAAGTATCCTTATAAAAACAAATATCTTGACTAAGAATTTTCCATTTTGCAAATGCTTTTAGCTTAGCAACTATAAGCACATACTGAATATGCACCCGTCCCCAACAGAGTAACCTCGGGCATACAAAATCAATGGTTGCATTTAAATTGCGCCTGCTTCTATTACTGTTTTCTCAGCTTTAAGCTGCATTAGTGATGCATTTTCTGTTAGGGTAGTGCCCAAGACATGAGAAAAGTTTCCTCAAGTCACTTATGTATGCATTTCAGATTGTTCATTGGAGAAATCACGTAAAATTCCCAGAAGATGCAAAGTTGACGCTTGAGGCAAAGGATCTCATTTGCAGGTTGCTATGTGATGTTGAACATAGGCTGGGTACTGGAGGTGCTAACCAAATTAAGGTAGATTTTTTATTCTATTATACGTTTCCTGATTTTCTTTTTCCAGTTTTTTCCCATCTCCATCTAGTTACAAGTCTATTGTATCAGGCTCATCCTTGGTTCAACGATATTTTATGGGATAAACTGTATGAAATGGAGGCAGCATTTAAACCAGAAGTCAATGGGGAGCTAGACACCCAGAACTTTATGAAGTTTGATGAAGTATCTCACAACTTATCCCTTTCTTTCTTTCTTTCTTTATTTTTATTCTTTTATTGTTTTATTACTTTAGCTGTAGTAACGAGAATGATAATAATTATTCTAATGCTACGTATAATTGTTTTGTTAATTTTTTTTTATTTATTTAATAGATGCCACTACTTGATTGTTGTTGATCTAGTTAATGTTTATTTTTTGTTCCTCTTTTGACTATTGTTAGGCTTAAGTTTGCTTTAGGTAACGCATGCGTAATGGATCTTCAACATATTTTCCATTTTATAACATTTGAATTGGTGATTAGTTTCTCACTTTATCATCTTATTACAGCTCCATGGTGTTCAAAGTAATTTCTGCTGTGGTTTTCATTGATGTGTATGAAGTGAAAGATGTATGCTTAGCAACTTTGAATCTTCTTGTATTTGTTTGCTGGAAAGCCAAACAGTTGTTCTGATGATTACTCTCATGGAATTTCCATTTGTTTACGCATTTAGATTTTTCATGTCATGTCTACATATCACAGGAATATGCTTGTCTTTTGAAATTATTTGGCCTTTCTGCAAAAATATGGGATGCTTAGTCATTAAACAATCTTAACAAATATGGTGTACTTTCTGCAAATGGTCATTCAAACATCGAGGTTAGGGAATTTCCTTCTGCTAGTTCAATGCATGTGATGTAGTGTATTATTTTTATTTTTGAGTTTTTTGCTTCATTTTGTATTTTTCTAGGTATGATGCATTTGTGCTGTCTACTCATGATATTAATTCTTTGGATTTGTTGTCAGTTGGATCCTCCAATACCGGCAAGAACTGGATCAGGATCCTCTCGAAAGGTTTGTAATTTCATGCTAATATGCTATCTATCCATGCACTTGTGGAAGAGATATTGTGTGTCAATAGTTGGTGGTCACCATTTGCTCTAATTTCATATGAATTTGTAATTTGTCGCTGATCTATGAATAAGCCAAGCAGTTAACCCTGATTTAGCAAAATGAAAACAAAAAATTACTTGTAGATAAGTTTTAGAAGATAATGGCTCATATTGTGATGTGATGTGATGTGCAATCTTGTTAACAGATCAGACAATGCTTTTCCTATAGGTCTTGCCGACAGAATGATTTTGTTGCATAAAAGCATGAGCCAGCATAATGTTTTCTGGCATTTGCAATAAATAAATAAATAAAAACTCCAAAATTGTATTTTGTTGCATAGAAGCATGAGCCAGCATAATGTTGACTGGCATTTGCAGCAAAAAAAAAAAAAAAAACCAACTCCAAAATAGAAAAGGAGGATTTTATTATCTGTTTACAAAATGTATGTGGCTTGCACGGCAAGAATGAAATGAATTCTAGGGAATTCCTCCCAAGATGCTCTGGTGGAAACTTTTCACCATAAAACTACCCTACTTTGAAGTTAGAGATGATATTGTTAGAAGATGCTATATTTGAAATATATTATTATAGGAATCCTTCAATTACTCCTTGACAGAATATTTGATATGAGAATATCATAGGAGATATTTTAGTCTATGATAGAATATTGATTGGAGTGATTTTAGAAATCTTCCATTAATGTATTTTTCATATTTTTCACCTCTATTCTTTTACCCATTAATAGAGGTGATCATTATATACAAAGATTAAGAGAGAATATATTATAAAGTGATGTAGCCCTTTGGGCTCTTTGTGCCATGGATGTAGGCCCTAGTGGTTGAACCACGTAATATCCTTGTGTTTTTCGTGTTTCATTTCTCTTCGTTTCCGTTTTATGCTTTTCAACAACTTCCCATAGTGATAAGATTAGAGAGGGTAGACTTAGGGGCATAGACACATATACAGAAGATCTATAGATGCTCGGGTGAGAAGAGAGAGGTTAATTTGCGCAGAGGGTAGGAGGTGTAGAGGGCCCCCGAAATTAACATAGGATGAAATCATTAGAAATGATTTAAAAAAATTAAATATTAGAGGTGAAATGGCTTATAATAGAATAGAATGGAAAAGGAGAATTCATGTAGCCGACCCCATTCATATGGGATTAAGGCAAGGATGATGATAATGATCTATTTGCTCTGGTTATATCACATATGCCCTAAGCGCTATTACATTGTAACAACTTTTCTTTTCTGTCTTCATATGGCTTCATTTACTATTTGAGATTTTCATGTGTATGCAGATGGAAAGAAGCTATTAACTCCTCAGCCCCGTCTAAGGACGGGGTTTTTCTCCGTACTTGAATCCTCTATGTTAACTCCTAGTACAATCAAAGAGGCATGCACCTCTGTCGGGGTCGCCAAATATGGAAGGCCAATTGGATTGGATGAAAAGATCAAGGTAGATCTAATTGTCATCGGTTCAGTTGCTGTAAACCCAAAGACAGGCGCTCGACTTGGCAAGGGAGAGGTAAAACATATTACTTGTTGCATTCCAGTTTTTCTCATTTACATTTAAAGGAGTGTGAATATGATTAAGAAGATTACCAAAGGCTGTAGAGTGTAGCCTAGTGGTACTTCATTACCGTCCAAAGTAGAATGTCAAGAGTTCAAGTCCCCATATGTACAAAGTGTCTTCGTGAGTTTCTTGCGATGATATATATATATATATATACACACACACATGCACGCATATGCTTTAGAAGATTATAGAATCTTTGATATTTATAGATACCTTAGGCGTGATTCTTAAAAAATTCAGTACAAAATTCAAATATAATTAAAATTTTGTTGTGGTCTAATATTCAAGCGCTTCAGATCTCATTTCAATTTGCAAATTCTGCTAAATATTCTTTTATTCAAAATAACAGCCGTTTTGTGCCTGTTTCCCGGTTTGTGAGCTAATCAAGCTATTGTGTTAAAAGGGCTTTGTTTTTTTCCTTACTTGGTACTCACACACACATGCCTCCATGGAGGCTCGAACCCCTGACCTCCCTTTGCGAAGTAGGGGCTTGGTACTGCTAGGCCACTGGCCTATTGGTTTAAAGGGTTTGGTTTTGCTTGTGATTTTCTAAATACAATGTTAGGTTTAGGTTTTAATATTATGACTTACTTATACTCATTATAATGAAATAGGCATTTTCTTAATCTCATTTTCTTGTTGCATTATTCGATGCTGTCTGGGTCAAATTTTTTTTTTTTTTTTTGTTTTATTATTCAATCCTTTTAAACTGGCTCTTATATCTCCGAATGCCATATATGCTTTTTGCTTTCCCCCTTAGTATTTAGGGTGAAATTTGGTGAACATCCAATAACATTAATTTCCTACGCGCGCGCACGAAAAAAAAAAGGGTTCATTTTTTGGAAATTCATGGAAGCATTTTGGATGTTCTTATTAAGGATTTTGAATTTCGACTCTGTGGATGCTCATGAATTCATGGAAGTTTGACACTATTAAGCTCAGGGTTTCTGGGAAGTTATTGAGTTTCTTTCCGAACAATGTGTGTAGGGGTTTGCAGAACTTGAATATGGGATGCTGCGGTACATGGGTGCAATTGATGACTCCACACCAGTTGTCACATCTGGCAAGCTCTATTTCTTTGACTTTTTTTCCCGATTTTCCACACCTCCTTTAGAAAGGTTCCCATATGTTTTCAACATGAATTTACATTGTACACTAATTTTACACATGCCGGTGCATAATTGTGCCATATAAGTGCAGGAAAATGGAATTTGCAGTATCGAACTCAATTCTGCAGTTTAGACTTTAGGATCCCTTTTTGTAGTAATTCGATGTCCAATATCCCAAGAGACTATACCAAGTAGTATATTACCAATTATGATCTCTAGTACTATCTGTTAGAAGGGTCATTATAGATGAGAAGATCATGTATGAGTTGAGTGGTTGGATTCCATATATGCATATGCAAGACATCGTCTATATGTTTATATCCCCCACCTTTTTCAACTGATTATCACTGAACTACTTTGAACTACCTCGATATTGAATCTTTTACTCCATTACGACTTTGAGATATTTTTTTCTCGGTTGCATCAAATGTAACTTTTGAACTGCTCTTGCAGTGCACGACCAACAACTGGTAGATGATATTCCAGTCGAGAAGCTGCTTATCCATGATGTGCCAGTTGACATTATATGCACTCCGACTCAAGTTATTTTCACCAACACAAGCATCCCAAAACCTCAAGGTTAATGAGAATGAAATTTTGTTTGGCTTCATATTCTTTCTTTCAGTAGGTTGATCAAATAGCCTTATAAATCGAGCTGAGGAGCTGCTCTTAACTGTTACTGAAAGGGTCGAAGTGTGGGTTGTCGTAAAATGCAGAATAAATAAATTTGTCAACTGTTTTATCCTCCCGTTACGAGACAGACACTTGACATGAGCAATCTTAATTGTTGCAGTAGGCATTAGCTTGTCTGATTTATACTGCTTGCTATGCATTAAAACTGAAAAATGATGTTCAATTGAATGAACCATTTTAATTCTGTGACCACAGGGATTTATTGGGATAAACTGTCTCCGGAGAAGCTGGGTCAAATTCGAATACTCCGAGAGTTGAAGAGGAAGATTGAGCACGAAACTGGACAGAAACTTCCTTGTGGACCGTCAGAAAAGCTACCCCCTACAGCAGAACGGAAGCGCTAATATCTTTTATCCTTTCTTTTATTACAAAGGAAAAAAAAAAAAAAAAATCCTCTAGTTTTGTATTTTGGTAATAGATGTTTATCATATGTAAATGTGTCAGGTTAATTATTTTGAACTTTTATACTATTTCATACTGTGGTATGAGCGATAATCAACGAGTTCTTACTTCTTGAAAGAGAGTTTTTCTATTTTTTTAAAAAAATTCTCTGCAATTTCATCATGAAAAGGATATTGTATCTTCAACTTGGTTTGTGCTGCAATTTCTGGTCTTGCACTTTGTTCATTCTCTTGCAGTGAAAAAGCATAATCATGAAGTAAAGATATTTTTAATATTGTGATTTTCTGGGTGTCCTGGTGAAGATTTAGGCTATGTTTGGTATAATGAAAAAGAAAAGAAATGAAGAAATTAAGATTAGTTAGGAGAGAGAAGAAAAAAAAGGAAATGAAAAGAGATGATATAGTAAACCACTTATCTTATTTGATCCAAGAAAATGATAGTAATTATGTTTGGGAAAGTATTATAATGAATTTATTACTATACTTTTTTCATAGATTTTGTCTTTTATAAAAATAAGAACAAATTTGGTATTACTAAAATTTTATTAAAAATACTAGTTTTACCTTCCATTTCCTCCATTTTTGGAAGGATAACAAAACCAACACATCATATGTAATTTTTTTTCCCTCTAAATCCTTCATTTCCTTCAAAAATTCATACCAAACACAATATTTGATTTCCCACCATTACCTTTCTTTTCTTTTCCTTCCAATGACCTCCAACCAAACTTGGCCTTAAAGATAAAGATAACAGTGTTCTATATAACCTAAAAAAATAATATTCTACATGAGCTATCATCATCTGATTCATATGATATAGTGGTTATTTTATAATCTTGTGTAAATAAAAGAAAAAACTGTAAAAATAAATAAATAAAAAATGGGAAAATGAAATTTAAAGCCGCTAGAAGAAGGGCTTGAACCTTCGACCTTGTGGTTAACAGCCACACGCTCTAGCCAACTGAGCTATTCCAGCCGCTTGCCTTAACTGTTACTTGTAATATAGTATATTAAACAGACACGATCATTCACACAGCAGGTGGTTGTTTTCAAGTCCAAAGGAGCCGTTTGGAAGTCCATCAAATCCAGAACGCATTTTCAGTTTTTGGGCTATAAAACCAACATACCCTACAGCCTAGTTCAAAGATGAACTACAAGCTTGGTTTTGTGGGACAAAGAAATCTATATGCTTAGGAGTTTCTTTGCAAAGCCAAACGAAGCTCTGCACGAGCATTTGTAACACAATGGTTTTGGATCTCCCTGCATGGCGTTGGTAACTCGTATTAGATATTTAGTTAGGAGTTGCAATTTGATTATTTGACATGAAAGAGAAATGAGATACTGATTATAATGACATTTGCATTACATATATTACAAGCATATATATGTTACATATAAGTTAAAAACGAGACCATCCATGTTAGTTGCAGTTCCCTTCATTTGTTTTTATGTAAAACATTCTCTGCTAAATATATTCTATTTTCGCATATTTGGTTCCACTGAACAACCCTAATGAGCCTCACCCATCTCTAACATTGTGTGTGTGTGTGTGTGAGAGAGAGAGAGAGAGAGAGTAATGACAATAGTAAATGAAATTTATAAGGGAAACAGTCTCCAGTATTTCCATATTTTTTTACAAAGGGACAGAAGTAAAACCACAAGGAACATAAGCAATGTAGCATCTAAAGAAAATTTGCTATAATGAGATTTCCATCTCACCACCAAACATGGTTTCATCTTCCCAGAAGTGCATTCTATGAACAAGTAATTCTCTAATCATGAAAACCTGAACAAAACATCCATGCTAACCATCCACGTTACCGAATAACTCTTTTTGAATTATAAAACTAAAAACAAAACGTTTATGACTATGCACTTAAAAATACAAGACATAGCGGTTCCAGAATCAATTCTTACATGTCTTAAGGACGATATTTCCCTTTCAGATCATTCTGTTCAGAGGGATCCTATCGTTTTGATTAGGAATCCTTTCTACAGGAGAAATCATCTGTGGCATCGACATACCCACCGAGACAATGATCTCTGGATACAAGGAAAGCAAAAAGTCAATAAATTCCATCAGCATGCAATAAAAAATTATCTGAAAATTTTGGTATAAAACGATAAGTTTCTTTGCGACTTATGCATGAGTAAGATTATCATTAGCTGACTATCCAATCTACAATACTGAAACCCTAGTACAAGGGTCATACATATCATAAAAGTAAACATAATAGACTTAGCTGACTATCCAATTTCAAAACCTGGAAAGGAAATCCAATACATTATGTTAATGATCTTTTATGTATCCAAGAGTTGTGTTGCAATCACATCTTATTTAAAGAGCATCATGGCTAAAACCATAAATACAAAATGGGCGGATGTAGTCAAAAGAACAGACCAACCTATAGCTTCTCGAATAGACAAATTTGGTCTTATGATCTCTTCGGAATTAACCAGAAATATGTCCCCAATGTATAGATGATTTGTTGGGACATAAACACTGCATAACTCTTCATCACCATTATCTCTCTGCAATTAACCAATTGAAAAACAATTAAGCAGCAGAATATCATCAAAAGATTCAAGTGACATCAAATTTCTACATTAAAAGTTTTTTACACAGAAATCTAATGTTAGTAAATAACAGTTTCAAGTGCATCAATGTTCATTTCAAGATTTGAGATATGTATTTAGTTATCTTCTTGATTGGTCCTATAATTCCATGCTTAAACTGGTTACGCACTGTATTCCAATATAGGATTGTAGTAACAGTGATACATGGTATCTGGTGGAATCAAAGATGTATTGTCTCCAGGGACGGAGGCAGGATGTAAGGTAAGTGGAGGCAAAAATGAATTTTTGGGGGCAATAGTGCATTTTTTAAGTAATTTTAGTGGGGGCAAATGTAATATTTCATGGATATATTACTGAAAATGAACAAATTATAAGGGTAAAATACTAAAAATAAAAAATAAAAAAAAATTCAGTGGGGGGCAATTGCCCCTTGCCCCCACACCCTTCGACATGGATCCGTCCCTGATTGTCTCTTTATTTGTTCTTTCTGAACTTCCGCTCATTGATATCTTTCTCATTCAAGGTATGAACTCAACTCAACAAAGCTTTTTCCCAATTTGTTCAAAGTATTGTTGCTTAAATTTCTCGCCAAGGAACAAACTCTAGTTGCCAAGCTAGATAACTCTTAAATGACCATCAAGGAATAAAACACCATCTCACAAACAGAATATTTTGAAGACCTCAGGTGGATCTAGCAGTACCATCAATTTAGCTCAGACGACATTCCATGCTCCTTCGTTAAGGGAAGGTGCAGAGTTCATGAGGGATAGGAAGATCTATTACCCACTGCCCAATTGTGTAAGCACGCTTTTGGACCCCACCCCAAAAAGGTGTTGGCTCCACCAATAAGTAAAAGCAGTCATCGAGAAAAAGAAGCTGCAAGTACCTGAAGAACGACTGATGATGTGATAAAACCAAATGCATATTCACCAACACGAGGATGACGGATGATCGCAACCTCTTTAAAAGCAGTGGTATTTGTGTCTGTAAGAAAAAAAGAGGGGATTAATTACTGAGTCCATTGCCACATAGAAAAGCCTTTTCAAAATTCAAAAGTACAAATCAAATAAAGTTCTGGATTCTTATGAGATTTTTGATATTTTGAAATGTTAATTAAATCAAGCACAACCAAGGAACAATATTTGTAATTTAAGAATTTCAAATAAATTCAACTATTTCAGCGTATCATTTCATATCACATACCTAGTTAGAAAATCCCTTCAGAAATAACTAAAAACAAAGTTGGGTATATAATGACTATGAAAGAAAATAAAAAAATAAAATAATAGTAATAAAAACTAAGAACCTTTACCTGAGTAATTTATGGAGAAATTTTCAAATCTAACTTGTCAAAATGAGGAAGTATACAAAATAAAAGGTGGATAAGTGAGCATCAGGAGCTCAATAGCATATAACTAAATTTCACCCCGTTCACACCTTCCAAACAACATTCAGCTCTTCCCTTCTTGGCCAGACAACCAAGGAAACTCTGAAAAACAAATAGCCCAAAGAATGACCGCATCCTCATTAGAAAACCACCACTTTCATGAGTGTCACCACCAAAATGCTCCCATGATGGCTTAGGTCTAGGAAACACCAACTAGACCTAAGTTTCAAGAAACTAAGCATTGACACTTCTGATAAGGAGCCAGGTCCGTGTCGGACACTTCTCAGACGCTCTGGACACATGTCTGACACATCGTACACGTGTTCATAATTTACAAATGGTCGGCGCTTCTTGGACATGTGTGAATATCCTGACCACCTTAAATATTGCATAACAGGCACAAACATATGCATAAAAATATATCATGCCTTGTTACCTCTCTCTATGTGAAAGGGTGATTATGATTATATGACCATAAATTACAAATTTCAGGTTATTATCATAGAATATTTATTTGCTGCATATAATAGGATTTTTATATAAAAACATATACTTTGTTGCCATGTCTTCAACGTGTCTGCATCCTACTTTGTAATTTGTATCAATGTCCTGTCCCATATCCATGCTTCTGACCAATTTCTTTTGTTCAGTTCAATGATATTCCTTCTCAGATTTTTAAGGACTCCAGTACCCAAAATCTTATTTGTGTTCGGTAGGAAGGAAAGAAGAGGTGCGGAGAGAAAATAGGAAGGAATAAACAATTTTTTTTGTTTGGTAGAGATGATATAAGGAAAGAAAGGAGAATAGGAAGGATGACCCATCATTCCTTCTTTACAAATTTTCATCCGCCCAAAAATGGGCGGAAGAAAGGAGGGAAGACAAGTGGCCTATTATAAAAGTTTTAAATTAAATACTATCCTATATTATACAAGTTTTAAATTAGAGTACTATCTTCTATAAATTACAATATTATAAATATTATTGGATATAATGGTAAAAATAATTAAAACTTTCTCTTTCCTTCTCTCTCAACGAACATAGTAAATTATGAACTTATTCTCTTCTATTCTATCCTACCGAACAAAAAGAAGGAAATACACAATCTCTTCCCTAGGTTTGTCTCATTCATCCCTTTTTCTTTCCTTTCCATCCATTTTTTTTCTTTCCTACCGAACAGAGCATTAAGGTTCTGGTGTTTAGGTAAGATAATTTTCCTGTGTGGTTTTCTAAAAAAAGATTAATCAACCAACTGGAGGTTCATTGGAAGATCAACACCTGAAAGCAACTCCACCAAGTGCCAGGACAGATTCAATATGCATAAATCATCTGACCGCCACACTCCACGTGCTTATGAATACACATTGATCATCTAACCATGCCAATGAATCAGACACTCTTTACTTCCTGGTGTCTCCTCAAATAAAAAAAACATCTGTTTTTATCAATAGTCACTTTCCCATTGTTAAATATTGACCTCTCTTGTTAAAATGGCAAACTATCACTCAACATTTAAATGGAAACCTTAATTTAGTCAAAGAAAACTAACACCACTCATTAAACAAATATATCTCAGATGAGAATGTTAAGCTGGAAAAATGAATTGGTCTGAACAAGTAGAACAGACAAAAAAAAACAATGTTGATAGTAAGTGAGTTATTAACATGATCATCAGACCTGACTTCCCTTTCCCTCATCCACACCCCAACCCAAGGAAAAGACATGAACAAAAATGGATAAAGAAAGAGTTGGACCAAGTCCACCTCCATAAATCACACTATCAACCAATGAACTTGCCTCTTGACAAATACGCTCCAATGAATTATAAATTGAATAGCTAAAATAAAAGTTCAGCGGGTGCAGGTTTTCTACATCAATTAAAAGATTCTTTAAATTTCAGGGGCTGGTATCACACAGAAGATATGGAACCATGATGATACACAAAACGTCTAGATCAGAAGCAGCAAACCTTGTCTCTTCTGGTGGCTTTATTTTTATTATCTCGTGATAATATTCAGGAAAAAAAAAAAAAAAAAATCATGACAACTAAACATCACTATTTACATAGTACAAATATTAACAGAAAGTACAACTTTAATCATTTATCTTAGAACATCATTTTTCATAAGTGAAACCATGGCTATAATAATGGAACATAAAAACCATAAAATGATCTGATGCAACTATGTCCCTTCTCTAAATCCCATCAAACAACTAAGAGTTAGGTAACAACTGAATAAGAAAACAGAACACCGGGTATTACCTGGAGAAATGGCAGCACTAATTTGTTTGGAGGCTGAGTATAAGTGCTTTACAAAGGGCATTCGCTTAATAAACCATTCTCCTAGCCAGAAAATGGTGGCACCCATCCATGATGAAGCAAATATACCCACAAAGAATATGAAAATTATCGACGTAATGAATCCGAGGCCTGTATCAGGAACCAAAAAAAAAAAGGAAGAAAAGTATTTGGTAAGTAATCACTTGAGGCATACGTAGACCCCAAGTAATCACTCGAATATATTTTGATGAATCCATAAATAAACACATGAGGCGTACATAGACCCCAAGTAAACCAAGCTGCGAAGAATGAAAACAAGTTCATACTACATAATAAAGCAAAGTTAGAGGTGCATTTCCTCTGGACCAGTGTATGTAATTTTATTTATTTATTTATTTAAAGCCCGGCGCCAAATATACTATGTGAATTTGAGATGAAGAACTGACTGCCTTTCAGATAGAGCACCACCCAAATTACAATACAAGATATCCACTCAAAAACACTGATAAACAAATTCAAAGGATCAAAGGGTGGTTAATCTTTTTTTTTTTTCCTAGTTGGTACTCACACACACGTCTCTTTTGAGACTTGAACCCCTGACCTCCCTTTGGGAGTAAAAGGTTGATACCGCTAGGCCACTGGCCCGTTGGTAAAGGGGGGTTGTTAATCTCAGCAGTGGATAAGGCAATATATATATATATATATATAATTTGTTTATATATATATATATATAAAATTTGTTTTTTTGACCACTAGTTTGATGGCCTCTGGATAACCCCAAGAGGAGTAGGACTGCCAAAAATCATAATGTGATTGCACAAAGCTCGGGAAGACTAATTAGATTTTCATAGTCACTGTAGTATGTAGCACATAGATGCCATAAGATTTAGGTTAACTGATGGGTAGACTAATTAGTCCTACACATGACTTGAAGGATCCTTAATGATAAAATAAATTTTTTTTTTGGGTGAGTTTGGAGTTGAAACAATAGCAATTCGATCAATCAAGTTAGTGGATTGATTGTTTTTATGGGAACTGTAGTGACTCAATCAGTAGCTATCCGATTGGTAAAGTAAAAGTCCACCTAATCATATGGGACACGGCCTTGATGACTTACCAAATATGTCAATGCCGAGCCTGACATAAATGGGACTGAAGAAGCCATCAAAAAACTGAATAAACCACCACGTGATAAAAAACGTAACAGCCACAGGAAAGAGAACCACACTGCAATGACAGTTTGAATTCAAAATTAAAAGAGGAAAAAATGACAGGAAAAAAGGAAATAAATAAAGAAATATTCAAAATGCATTGGCTAATCTTGTTACCATCCAGTCATAAACTTCTTTGAAACCCAACTTTGAAGAACCGCATAGCAAGCCTGACCAAAATGCTAGAGTCAATATGATGAGAAATGCATGGAAGTTTATTATGTCATATATGGGGACATGGGGGCAAAAAAATGAAAGAGATATACATGGACAATAACTATGAACAAAGTACCCAATAAATTAGTATCACAAGTTTTTGTCAATGTATGCATATAAAGTGTATTGTAAGTATAAAGTTTTTCATTTACACACGGACGGCTCATAATGAATGAAATTGCTAGCCAAACCATGAATTATATGTCAAGTATGATGCATGTAAGAACAGAGAATGATTCATTCAATTCATAAACCGTGGATTTGTCTCGTGAGTGCTGCTATTGCATGCATGCCCATATGCAAAATAGCAACTTTACTCTAAAACTCTCCTTAAACAAGCATGCTTCATTGAATATATAATCAAAATGAAAATCAGCCAAAAAAAAACAATAATTACTGCATGTAAAACCGAAAATAAAGTAAATAAAAATAGATAGATAAAAAGAGCATTAATTATAATGTAAAAGTTAGTGGAGAGAAGCCTAGAGAGAGAGAGAAAACCTGATAGCAAGAACCCAGGTGGTTCTTTAATAGTTATGGGAGAAGTGGTATACCAGTTGTTGGTCAACTAAGATAAAAAACACAACAGACCTGAACTAATATTATAAATACTTATATTATAATATTTAAAGATGACAGAAAATTTTATATTTCTGTTGGCACTTGGTTGTACAAACTCCAAAATCAATCTAAATTGAACAGAGCCCTTCTGCATTGCATTCCCTTATATGCAATAATATTTGGTGGTTTTCATTACTTTTTGATCATCCCTTACTTTTCTTCATTGATCTCCCAAAAATAGGGATACTTATTAGCATTACACCCTTCTATATACTCCTCAAATTAAATGTAATGCTATCAGACATCACAATTCATTTATCTTTTGGGTGAAAAACAGGTGCACACAAGCATGAATGAATCTTCTTTCTCAATTTTCTAAAAACATGCATGCGTTCTTCTTACACATACGGAGGAACCCAACTTTGGAAAGTAGCATAGAATATCCATCCATTATGTTTATTAAATTCATTGTAGTATTATTGTCCCACTAGTCATCATTGCCGTCAAAGCCTTACTGCAACTAATTGATTCACATTATCTAACTATTAGTATCATCACCTTCAGTAGTTGTTCATCCATTGAATGGCAATTACCAAGTGCAGTATTGCTATACCATAAAAAAATATTGATCCCATCAATATTTACATAACATTTCAAGGTATATGATGAGTATTGGATAAAATGGGATCATAACATTTCAAGGTATATGATGAGTATTGGACAAAATGGGATCAGTATCATTTGCTAAAATTAGTGGCTGAAAGAAACCTAAAAGTGATCACATTCTAGATATATGACAATGTATCAAAATTTCCCGTTTTTTAATTTATATTTTTTTATGGGTATCCAAATTGTCTTAATGGCCTATTCTAGGCGATTAAACTTTATCTCAAATGCTGTAGAAAGTCCAAAGGGGCCCAACAAATTCTAGGGCACATCCAATTATCCAAACACACCCTAAATAATTTGTAACTTCATTTAGGAACAATCACATCCAGTCCATTGATTTATCATCTGTAACCTCTCACAGTGCCCTCATAAATCCGACCGATTCTTTTACGCAATGGCACACCTACACAAAACCTAGCATTGTGCAACCTAAGAACATCTAACTTTACATTAATACATAAACTGTAGTTATGCTAAAAGCTTCCAAATGTTAGCATTTAAATTAATATTTCCTGCGTTTGTGCATTCAATTACTCCATTAATTCAAAGATAATTGACCACCATGTCGTTCTTCGAGAACAATTAGAAGTAACTAAATTCAATACTAACATCTAAGAGTAAAATTGCGTAAAATCAATCATCTCACATGACATTTATTGGAAATCCAATAGCACAAGGTGAATCGTTGTTGCTAAACAATGATTGGAAACCAAAGCAGATCCATGAGTCTTGGGGTTTTACAGTTAAACAGTTACAGTGGAATGAACATATATAGGGGAAACATATATCAACTAATGTATGACCTTTTCATATTATATATATATATATATATATAGAGAGAGAGAGAGAGAGAGAGAGAGAGATTTGACCTTACGAGTGGAAGAATTGGGGGAATTAGGAGGAGACTTGGCATGATCTTCGGCATCTTCAACAGGGGCACCTTGACCCAGTGCACTCGACGACGTGGATTCTTTACTTTCTGCCATTTCAGTGTCCAGTTTGTGTGTGTGTGTGTGAGAGAGAGAGAGATTTTGCGGAGAGATAGAGAAGAATAGAGGATTTATCGTTGCAGACTTGTGAGTTGTAAGGACTTTTGGCATCGCAATCGCCGACAAAACATTTTCAAGTCTGAAATGAGTCAACTCGGAATCTCAATCCGGAGAGAAATTGCCTTGACTGTTTATCTTCTTTTTTATTTTTTAAAAATTGAACTAATTAATACTTAGTAGTAGTATGGTTTAAATCGAAAAAATCCAAACCATATAATTTTTTTTTGGTTCAGTTTGATTTTAGGAATTGTGTTTATTTAAAAATATAATTTGAAGTAAGTTAAATTATGTCTTATTTAAGTCCAATTTATATGATCATGATTAAAAATCTGTAACAGTAAGTATTTTCTTTTCTTTTTAATATGAAATGTAAGGGGTTTGAATCTCCTAAAATACAATTACGAAGAAAAAAAATTATAATTGATCCTAATGTAACATAGTATCTTTAGACTGCTTAGTAATGATATTAAGGCTATGTTTGGTAAAAAAAAAGAAAAAAGAAAAAAAAAATTAATTAATTAGGAGAGGGCAAAAAAACAAAGGAAGTAGTGAAAAAATATGGTTAACCATATATTGTGTTGATTAATAAAAAAAAAAAAAGGAAAGAAATAATATTAATCATGTTTAGGGGAAGAAATGAGACAAGTATTTTAATGAATTTATTTTTATATTATTTTTATAAACTTAGATTTCTTGGCCAACCTAGCGTGAGCAAAACCTCTTTCGACTTTCACAAGTTAATTAATTATTATGCAAAACTCAAAAACACAATTGAAAGAATGGAAGAACTATTGAACTAAAGGCTAAAAGTTATTAAACAAAGATTATTTCTCTTTATTCAAGGTCTTGACCTCTATTATTTATAAATAATTCACATGTAATTGATTCCTTTTAAGACTCGCTTGTCTCTCAAGAATCTCAATCATAATATATTAATCTTATAATAAGGATTTACATAATTTGTTTTCCTTAAATTACAATTCTTTCTTCTAATAAAATTACTATTAAAAATGGATTCAGTAGTCTGGACCTGGAACTCTATTGTTTCGGGTCGTCTTAAATGTATTTAGTCCACTAAATCCAGTTAGGTTGACCCAAATCACTTATCAAAGTTGAATAGTTTTTGTATTTACGGTGTATCTCTCGTGTGATGATGATGTGTTGTCTTTTATTGGTGGAGAAGTAATTGTCCTCCGCACCTAGTTGTTATTATTATTTTTTTAAATACAGATTGCATAAATTGCATCAACCCCATTTGCGTCAGAGCTATTCGACGAAATGTCTCACTCACTGAAACTTTCCTCTAATGGTTTCTGTTGGAGGAGCAAAATGTATGTGATTCGACCGAATCGAATCACAGCCCGTCTGAAGAAGAGCTGAGTTACTGGCAGCAGTGGAGCACTGTGGTCTGGTGCTGGTGGCCTAGAAGGTCTATGCTGATGTCCACAAAGGTGTCATCACCGGCCAACTCCGGGAAATGGCGTCTGCGGCACTGCCATGACCACAAACCTAGACAGCGCATTGGCATGAATGCCCACTTGGATTCCCTATCTGGGTCAGTTGAATTTGAACTGTCTGTGTTTGGTTTTATTTTTTGTGATCACACTTCAGAAGTTTTAATATGCAATTAGACTAGTCTGTGTTGTGTTGGTTTGATTTTGTAGTTTTCCTTATTCTCTTAGGGTGAGGGGTTGGCACAAAGCTAAGATTGCTCCATTGTGACTTGGAGTGCTGGAGGTTACGGGGTTGAAACAAGTAACAGCGTAATGGCTGTGTACATCAAACTCTCTCCAGACCGTAAATTTGGCGAATTAGTTGATTTACTTGCTTATATCTTGTAATTGAATTTCACTTAATCTTGTTTTTGATTTGATGAATATATGTTGAAAAAAAAAAGTGTTTGCATGGATGGTTGATGCAGGATTGAGGTCATGTACAGCCATTATGATAAGAAGTCTGGGCAGAAGGCTCCTCTTGTTTCAGATGATATTTTTGGAATTATCTTGAAGGTACATTCAAACTTCTTGTAGAACGCTATAGTGTCTTTCATTAGCCTATCCATAGAAGTTATTGTTTGTCTTATTGATGATATAAATTTCATTGAACTTGTTGTTTAAGGTATTTTATTGCACTTAGGAGGAAGTGCATAATTGAGATTCATATGATGTGTATAATTTATATTAGGTTTCATAGCAATGAGTTCAAATATACTCTTTTCGCCCACCTTCCCAATCACTGTACCAATTTATAAAGTATTCTTTGCTGTGAAATCAAATGAGATTAGGTGCTCAGAATATATTATATATATGATAGGGGTAAAATTTTATAAAGTACTGGTTAGTGACTATTTTTTTCAACTGTTTAACTGTTGTCGGCAAAAATGTAATAATAATAATAATAATACTTTGTATCAATAGTGTAGGAAGAAAAATGTTAATAATTTGTATCAATAGTGTAGCAAGAAAAATGTTTACTGACAGCTACCGGTTTGCTGTTTCCTTGATCATTGCCAACTTTAATTGCAATTGAACTGACATGTGACTAGATTTGTTAATTCACAAGGTGTTTTGGCTTCAGAATGGCGTAATGGTTTCAAAACTCTTGAAAGGTCTAACCTGTTTAAGGTTGATAGGAAAGTTGTAAATACTGCAGTATATGTTGATGAGCATTGCTGTTGGAATTCACTATGATGACATGGATTCTACAATCAAAACATATCATTTTGATGTCTTAAAATTTGGTACCTGTGCTTCTCTAAAACCTTTTTATGCAAGAACCCATGGTTTCAAGTATTATTGAACATTTCACCATGGTTTAAATTTTCTAATGCTTTTGTATATCTATATGTATTTATGTACTTTTGATCAGTTGTGTTGGTATATCTATATATATATAAAATGCGACTTTTAATGCTATTGTTCCTGCTAGGATTAGGACTAGGTCTCGTGGTTTTTTTTGTTTTGCTTTTTCATGTAAAAAATCTTGGTGTCCTTTTCCTTGCTTTTTACTTCTTTAGACTTTAATTATTAATGTTTGATTGGTATGATGATTAGCATGATGGATCGAGTGAGATTTTATATTTGGTTTTAATTTTAATTTTAATTTTTGGTAATTTAGTTAAAATTTAAAAAGTGGTTAAAATTAGGTAAAATTATAAATAAGACATATTTCCGCATTAGGACTATAGTACTTTTTCTCCACTCATTGGGCATCATGCCTTCCTCCAGAGTTCTATTAACTAAATTTGTTAGCGGTCAACTCCTTTTTAATTCATTTTTAGTACTTATATTAAATTGTTAAAAAACCGTTCTTCTTTCAAAACAAACAGAAGCGTGGAAGTGATTGCATTTTTTTTTATTTATTTATAGTTTTGAGTTATTTTTTGCCAAATTGATGTTTCAAGGGGATAAGGTCTTTTGCATTTTTTTCCCTTTTGAACGTTTTTCTAATATATTTTTTATTTACTTATAAAAAAAAAAGGTCTTTTGCATTTTTTTTTCTTCATTCAAGGGCATTTCAGTACTTTTATTAAAAAATTTATCGGAACCATTATTCTTTAAAATCTTTTCGATAGTTGATTTTTTTTTTTTTTAACCCAATTGATAGTTCAAAGGAGTAATCTGCCAAAAAGTAGTTCAGGGGGGTCTTTGCATTTACCCCCAAAACTTATTAGAATTTGGTTTTCAGTAATTAGTTGAAACCTTATATTCAATAAAATCTTAATACATAATTTTTATGAATAAGTGTTTTTATCCAGTGTGGTCCCCATTAATCAGGCATGTTGGGAGGGACAGACTGGATACATATATAACATTATGCTTTTCTGCACAAGTGGCTGCTTAATATTCAAACCCGCACTCTCACAGTTAACAGATTGAGCAGTTTACCACTACACTATGCAATGACTCTTCTTTTTTTATATGAATTTAACAAATATATTGTATGGCAAGATAAGGCATCTGCATTGTATGCTCCAACTTCGTATCAAGCTGGACATCGAACTTGGCAAATTATTTACAAATAGAAGATTAACATTATCTAGCAACTGAATATTATCGTGATTGACCTTTGCTTGAAAAAGATATAAGTTGTAATAAATTTGATATTTTGGCGCATAGCAGAGTGACCCAAATATCTCGTCCCTGCTGCTTTGGACCGTAATTTTCTAACAACTCCCCTTATGATCATTGTATTGCATAAGGGGACAATTCATCAATCTGCTATAATAGCCTCCTGTCATCCCCAAGACCCAAATTCCTCAAGCAAGCAATTGATTCTACACTTTCTGGAGAAAATCTACTCCAGCATTTGCCAACTATAGTTCCACCTACAAAAATCATCAGGCATGGAGGATAGCTCACCTAAAGAATGAAGCTAATCTTATTTGCAAATCATATACGTACAAACACATTTTTTATTTTTTTTATCCTTTTGGGTTTCATCTACAATTTTTAGGGTGGAGTAGCACAAATATTTGAAGTATTTAGGTGCCAACCTAGTTGATTGGTGCTGCAGTCCCTCAACCCTTGGAAAAAGAAGCAAATGTGATTTTATACAAATATTTAAAGTATTTAGGTGCCAACCCAGTTGATTGGTGCTGCAGTCCCTCAACCCTTGAAAAAAAGAAGCAAATGTCATTTTACTTGAGTTTGTGAGAGTCCTACTTATTTATTAATTACTTGTGTAACACTATTTGATTTCATAATTCGTCATTCATTTTCATATTATGAACAATTGAGCATCTGTTGTCTTTTGAAATTGTATACTAGTTAGTCCCAACAATCCCCTTAGTTGTAACAGGTAGACTCTTGACAACAGATATGATTCACATCTTTAAATATGATTTGGAGCACAAGATGTTGTTATCATTTCCGCGGTGATGTCCAAATACGACATTGCTGTGAAAATCTTTTTGTTCGTTATGACAAACCTTTGTTTCTGGCAAAACAGGGTAGCACATTAAGAGAGGATCACAATGCTGACACCAGAAGGACGAGGTTGTATGTTTACTGCAAAAATTGAGAAGAGTGCATGGCTTGTGGAATTAAGTGCTTTGTTTAAAAATCTAAGGAATGTTGCTTTTAGTTGAGAATCCCCTTGTGCAAGGAGGAGCATGAGATCAGCTTTTCTGAGCTTCTTTTTGCTGCAGAATGAAAATAGATATATTTGTTGAAGTCTTCAAGCGATGGGTGTAAGTTCCAACTTGAGCATGATATAGTTTAGCTAGGCTGTTATGTTGTATAGCTGCTTCTTCTATGAGCTTTTAACTTGGTATTATGTGTCTGAATTTACCAGTACTGTTTTTGTATTAGAGTTAATTAGTCTTTCCAAGGGCTTAGAAATGCAATATGCAACAAAAGTATCTATACGATTCTTTTTTTTCCTGGCAAATAACTCACCCACTTTTCGCCAATGGGGACTCGAACTATCAACCTTTATTTTCGAAGGCAAAGGAGATACCACTGGCCTTCGGCCCTTCACTTATAGTTGCCTTATCTGATTTATTAATTATAAAAGGCATGTATGCATAGTCTAATATTAGATGCTTGCTAATCATCTTAAAAGTCCTGCTGCTGCAATTCCTCAAAGCCAGAATCTAATGAATAGTTCGTGCATTAATGGGCCTTGCGGCCCTTTTCTCCCACTGGGCCTTTGGTGCAGACCTTCTGAATTGATACTTTTTTCTTTTTTCCCTTCTTCTTTGGGCAATGAAAATGTTCTGATAACAATATGGTCCTCGTGGACGAATATCTAATTGTATTGCATTATGCGGCACATACTAAATTTGTATGGTTTACTGTTGAAGTGATTTGTCCTTGTAGTTATTATGTGGACTTCATCAATGATGTTAAATTTGAAAAATCATTTGACAAGAACTACATTTTCAAAGTGAATGTTTAGAGCAGTAACCGTATCATGTGAAGTTACTTTGTAGAATGACTTGGAGAAGACCAAGGTAAGGACAAAATTACTAGACTTTGGTCATATTTTATTTTATATTTGTATCTTCTAATTTCTTCTTGGAGGCGGCGGCGATGGCGATGGCGATGGCTGTGGCAATTTGTCTTGTTCAAAGGTCAATAGTATTTGTTTTGAATTGAAGCGTTGAATTTTAAGTTTGATTTGTCATTACTTTGAGCTGTTGGCTTCTACATGGATGTTCTTCTAGTTTTTATCAAATCTCAAGCAAGTTGCTTCTGGTTTGGCTCTTTATGTAATAGTGAACCTTTTATTTTCCATTTGGTAAACGATAGGACTAGAACATGTTTAGAATAATCAGATATTCGTTTAGCGATTGACGGCATGAGTTCCGTAGACGGTGATCAGGGAAAAGGTTAGATTGGCATGCTCATTTCAACTATAAACCGACCATGGAATCTTAGTGGGGTTTGCAGTTTTGTTGCTTAGTTCCCTTGTGAGTCATGTGTTTAACTCAAAAGTCATACAGATGATAGATATAGGACAAGTATCGTAAGCAGAAATCTTACTATTAGTATCGAAAATAGATTTTTTCTACTTTCTTTAGGATTATATTATTTTCTTTGTCAGTTTACACAAGTTGATATAGCCAAATTAGTCTACATTCTACCACTGAGAGCGTGAATTTGAAGCCCATCAAAAGTTACATCAATGAGTACTTCCTTGGACCCCATAGACATCCCTTTAAGAAAAGCTATAGCAAAGTAGAATGTCAAAACTTTGACACGATTGTGGTTAAGTTGTTAAATCACAACTCTGTTTAGATTAAGCTAGTTGTTTTACCACTGTCGTCGTCGTCGTCCTTGCCTTTAAACGGGGTCTGCCACATAGATTCTCTTGTATCATAAGTAATTTCTCCTACTAGATTTAATTTTTAAATATCGATTTTTTATTACTTCATTCCATTTTTGTTTTGGTCAACCCGTGTCTTTTATCTTCTATGCAAAACAATCTTCCGGGGCGCATCTATGGGTCGGTATTTAGTGTTCATTTTACTGTATTAGCGGTAATTGGTTTTCATTTTTTAACTGCATTTATGACTTTTGACAGGATGAACTATGAAGTGATGGCGGGATCTGCAGTTATCAGAGATGCGGAATGGTTACGATTTTAGGTTTATTTTCGGATTCACAGTAATTCTGTTGAAGAGTATTCAGTTTTGCAAATTGATATTACAGCTTTGACTTACGGTGGTAGATTCAGGCATCGAGCTAACTTCGAAACAGTGTCATCTCCATCCGGAGACGACAAAATTGCAAGACTTGCTTGTTCATGATATTGCTCTCAATCATAAGTCCACCATGATCACGAAGACTTAAAACTGGGGCTCTAAATTCTTTTCCTTTGTTTGCTTCTTTGTTTCATTGGTTTCTATAAGTCTGCATAGCCCCACCAGCCACTTGGAGTTTCTGGACCAGGTTCACCACTTGTACAAGTTGCACATATATATATATATATATATATGCTTTCAAGTTCTATGTTCAAATCGTAGTTTCTGAATTCAACCCAGGATATCCTGTTTTTAGTGTGGAACATAAAAAAGCGTGCCTATGATTTTGCGTTAGTCGTGTTTGACGGGACGATGAATGAAAGGAACATAATTTGGGGCATTTTCATGAGGATGGTTAAGTTTGTTTTGCATGTTAAGTGCTTCTGAGTGTGAGACTCTGAAACTTAGTACTTTTTGCTTTTTTTCAATTTTTTCAATTTTTTTTTTATTTTTTATTCTCATCATAAAAAAGAAATGGTTCATGGTGAGATGTTTATATCTACAACAGTAATGAAATACTGGCATTGAACTGTGGTAGATGTCAATGGACTGACTATGGTTGACCCTCACCTGCACCGTTTGTGCTTTCGGTTGCTCCACGATGTTTATATTTCTTGTGACTAGGAGCTATTTCTCTAACCATCTGCAAGTTTCAAGGGTCTGAAAATGCTTAGGTTCACTAACATGACCGTTACCCACAAAGTTACTAGGTCGAATTTTCCGTGATAGGGTTTTGCGCTCGTCATTCAACCAAAAAATTAAACTATTAGGTGGTACTTCCTACTTGCCTTTACAAGTCCAAGACTTATTCTATTCTCGTGTCACATGCGAATGAAATAAGTTATTTTATTATTCCATTCTTATCACATGTGAATGGAATATCAAGTGATGGTCTCATATTCCAAATTCATGTTATCATTAAAATAAAATATTATTTACCTAGAAATTTTATTTTTTTTCAAGAGCAAGAAACACAAAAACACCACCCACCAAGTTACAAGACCATTGGCATCTACTTAGAATGCGGGGAGGCAATATTCGCACTCTCTTTCTCTACAATTGCACTCAATTTTTCCCTCGTAACCATCATCTTCACTATTAACTTTAACCTTTCTTTTTTTTACTTCACCAACAGAATATATATTTTAGAATAAAATGATGTTATTGTGTATCTACAATTCTCTTGCACAAAGCATGAAGAGCTCTATTTTATTATCAACAAGGTAAACTTCAAGATTCAAAGACATTAAAATTATTTCTTAAAAATCTTAGAAGGGAAAAAAATAAAATTCAACTAAAACTAAACTCAAAGCATATTACACAAAATGGAAAGGAAAATAAAAAATAAAAAAAAATAGCATCACCGAAAGAGTTGAATGAATGGCTAATGGAGGTGCACTACTCTATAGTTGCACTCCACTTTCTTTTTTTTCTTTCTTTAAAATAAATGACAAGTCCATAAATTCATTAATACATCGTTTTATATTTTTATAATACAATAATATCATTTTCACTATAAATTTTAACCTTTTTTATAATTATATTTTTATATCTTCTTTACTTCCTTTAGTACTTTTTTTAATTTATTTTTATGATTGGAGTGTAATATAAAAATGGGAGTGCAAATATTGCTTTCTTAGGATATGTACGTGAGGTTACATTATTATTCCTAAAATTGGTTGCATTAAAACATTACATTGGGTCACTATTGCCAATTTGCCTTTTGTAAAGCATTTGTCCTTGCATTTATTTCACATGCTTTGTGAAAAATGTTGCTTTCACATGCTAATCTCAAATCAGTGAGTACCATACACATTTTTTCTTGGGTTAAAGATTTCTCTGTTTATATGTGAATTCCAGGATTTTTTATTTACATAGTTTTTAAGTCGTGTGATAAGTCTAGATGGATATGGTTTGGTTTTACCGTGGTCTTTTTCTCGATTGTAACAAAGTCTTGTCCCACGTCGAATGTGACGGAGAGTGTTTTGAACCTAAGAAATACATATACGAATACAAAATATAGATACGATATAATATTAATACGAACAAGGATGATATGTTAAATCTAAAAATTAAAAAAAAAGATGCGGGTGATACTATAAAATATAAAATATAGAATATATTTTTTATATACAAATATATATATATATATATATATATATGTATATGTATGTTCGGTAAGAAAGAAAAAAAATGGCTGGAAGGGAAAAAATAATGGATGGATAAGACATCCATTAGGAAGAGATTGCATATAATCTATTCCGCCCATTTTTGGGCTACTTTCTTTCCTTGTATCATCTTTACTAAACAAATGATGCTCATTTCTTTCTATTTTCTCTTCACAAATCTTCCTTCCTTTCTACTACATAAATGCAATCAATAATATAATATAGGAGTTCATTTCATAACACATTAAACAAGTCTCACTAGTCATTACTTAAAAATGTTGAAACTTTTATTAATAATTATACTATGTTATTAGTGTTGAAAAAATTACATTTTAATATCAAGACTAGTTAACAATGTGTTATGAAATATTTGAGAAGTATCGGACACCCCGTCAAAGTATCAGATACGTGTTAGAAATTAAAAAATATATATTTAAATATGATACATTTAAGAAGTATCTAACACGCATTCACGAGTATTGATATCTGTCATGTATTTAATACGAGCAGGGACGGAGCTAGAAATTTGACTCAAGGCACGTTAACACATGGTAAAATAATTTTTTAGTAAAAAAAAAAAATGTAATTTTCTTTGAAGAGAATAAATAAATAAATAAATGAAGAAAAAGACTAAGAAGGGAAAGGAAAAAAAAAAAAAAAAAAATTAGAAGGATTTTTTTGGAAAAAAAAAACATTTTTAGGGGGTCATTTTGTATAATTTAATAATCCATAAAATGTAAAATAATATAATAGAGGCTGAATACATCCATTAGATACGGATACATCGTTCTCATAAAAAAATTTCTGGATACGAATACGTCATTCTTGTAAAAATATCTGGGCTTGTCTTCTGTTAGAAATAAGAGACAGAATTGAATCTGTATATATTGATGTATAAATTATAAGAGATATAAGAGGGGTTTATATAGGGAGGGTTATGAATAATGAACAAGTAATCTTAATGAACAAGTAAGCTTATACATATAGGGTACCTGTAATCCTATATGTATAAAGTAACTATATATTGTAATCCTATACAAGGTAGAATATGTTATATAATATAGTATGAATATATATTACTATATTCTAACAGCCTCCCTTAAACTCAAGGTGGATTGGATGAAATCAGCTTGAGTTTGGAAATGAGATCTTGAAAGCGGCATGGCGGAAGCCATTTG
>JAOTQH010000018.1:3163686-3182992 GCA_025631255.1 Cornus kousa
CAAATTTGGAATGGGACAACTATTTTGGGACATCCCAAAATAGAAAGGTGGACAACTATTTTGGGACGGAGGGAGTAATAACTAGTTAAGGTTTGAATAAATATGAAAATAGCACTAACTTGGACCTAAGTTGAAGATTGGTTGGGAGGCTGAATGCTGGAAGCCTTCATTTAACGCACATGGTCCCAAGTTCAGGCCTCAGCGCGGTGTTTCTCATTCTCTAATCATTCACCAATGCATGACCTTTTAGGCTATGTTTGCCTCTTTTTAATTGACTGAACCGGCCAGAAATGGCCATTACATGCTGTAGTGACTGCTACTGGTGGGAATTGCGTTCACTTGTGAAATCAAGTACAATCCAGTAAACTGCTGGGAACTGGTATTGGAAGCTTGAAATTGCGTTCCGAACCAGCCGGTTCAGCGAATTATGATATGGATAGATTGATATATACATATTCAGATAGACAAATATATATACATGTATACATGCTCTGATATTGCTAAACACCTTTTGAAAAATATATTGCTAAATAAAGTTATACACAATTTTTTTGGTAAGTTTCCTCCATTTATTGTGCTTAATTTTACCAATCCTTTTGCCAAGGTGTTGCTTGCAGAAACGGTAGGAGCCCTCTCAGTTTCTGAGAATCTTAGGCTCCTCATTTGCCTAGAAAATATAAAAGTTTAGAGCTATATAGTGAGGATGCTGACATGATGTTCAGTGTCCACTGTCCAATATCCAGCATGGTGGCAAGTTGTGCAGCATGACGACCCAATAATCTGTCGTGTCTGCCCAAAATTTTCTATATGCTTCTGTGTTGCTGTTTCTGATATGGCGAACCTGAAAAATAGGAAATCTCCATTTGCTCCTCCATAAGTTGTCATTCTTATTGTATGATGTTATCTGTGTGTCCTATCCTGTTGTACTGATTTTTTAGTCTTCATTTCCTCATCTCTTCTTGTAAATAATTACCCTCTCTTTAACTTTGTAGCTTGTACTGCTTTTTAGTCTTCGTTTCCTTTTCTCTTCCTGTAAATAATTACCTTTTCTTTAATTTTGTAGCTTTTATTATAGCAAGTTTGTTGAATCCCTATTTCTAATTTGACACAAAATTATATTCTATTTTGTTAAAACTAATTTGACCAAACTTATATTGGAAGATGATGCTATTTTATCAGTAGTTATCATGTTACGTTTCTTTTCTCTACAGCAAGCGGACAAGTAGTTTTGACATGGAACCAGCTGTTGCTTCCTTGATGACTCGCGGTGCAGCTTCGGGTTAGCACTTGGCTTGTCTTCTGTATATATGTAGATTAGCTTCCTATTAGCATTCAGTTGTGCTGCATGGTTATGTAGGAAGAATTGTAGCATTTGAGTTTGGTAATTGTTTGTGATTACTTTTCTGTTCAATTTCAGTTATTTTTCTTACCTATTGTTTATTATTGGAAGTGGGAACTATTGTTGTATTTTTGTCTATCATTGGGCAAGAAGGCAATGATGGGCTACATGTCCCACTGTGCTACCCATGGATGTGACCACTGTAGATTTAATGCTCAGATGAGTCAATGCAGAATTAGCTGGATCTTGTTTGTCTTCATCCTGCTACTGTTGTTATTTGTTAGACTTACAAATAACAACTATTCCCCAGCATTTGCAGTGATGAAATTTATATCTTATTTTATTACCTGAATGATTGTTATTTTAGGCACCAAATATTTTTATTTGTGTATTTCTAGTGCATTAGTGTTCTGATAATTAGATAGTTTTAGGCTTCTGGAAGTGCTGCTTCTCGACATGTAGTAGCGACACATTTTATTTTTGTCATTTAATGCCTCATTCCTTTTTCACCTGATTTCTTATAGTTAAATATGCAGGACAACTAGGTGGTCCTCAAACAATGCCAGGAAATTTCCAAAATATGTTACCTTTTGAGACAACACAAGTATTGGTTTACGAAGGAACTAGTTAATGCCTTATTCTGCTGGTTTTCCTTTTCATTGTTTGCATCCAAATCAGTTGGGGGCTCTTCCACTGATGCCAGCCCAAGCCATGACTCAGCAGATAAAAGTCATTATTATTATTATATAACTTATGCTATTAGTTATGCTTTATATTGTTCCAGTGACGTAATTTGTGCTTCTTTCTCTATTAGGTTACAAGGTATGCATGTCGTGTATATGTTGGTGGTCTTCCTCCCCTGGCTAATGAGCGAGTTGTAAAATGGGATTTTTTTCCTTGTTAGGAACACTATGGTTATTATTTTTAGTATTTTTGTTTTTTCAAGTGTCAATAGATTTCTCTTCCCAAATATGCTGTGTTTCACATAATTGACATGGATTGACATTCCCATATTTAGTTGTTTCTTGGTGGTATCAATTCATAGTTCTGACCTTTTTAGCTTCAGGTATTGTATGTTTAATCTTTCTTTCCTCTTTTTTTGTTCCTTTCCTTTTATAGAACTTGGTTTCATTTTTCAATTTATAACATAGTTTGACATTATTGGGTTTACAAATTTGGTACAAGTTGTTTCTTTGTATTTGCTCTCTAGTCTGAATAAACACCTATTTGTAGGTTACACATCTGAGACCACGAACAATGGGGATTGTAATCTAATTCAGAATATAGTCTACTGCACCCCCTATTGAGCACGGATATATGATTTTTCTTCCCAAGTAATATATCTACCGTATGTCTCGGGCTTTCGTTAAAATGCACCAAAATGATGTTATACTATAATCATGAGTGTTGCAGGCACACTACTCTCAGTTCTAAGAAACAAATCTTTGCATCTTATATCTGCACAATTTTTTTTATTCCCCCTCAGAAGAATGGGGACTTCTCAAACTTTGTTGAAGTAATGTGTCTAGAAAATTCTTCAAAAATTAATGTAGTCAAAGTGGGCATGGAACCTATCATCTCTGGCACTACGGATTATTTGTTCCTCTGGCTTCTGAAAGCTATGCTAAGCAACCTTGTACTCATCTTGTAGTTCAATTAGCATTTGTACTTCATCTTGCCATCACATTTGTGCATGCCATCTCAAAGTTTTCTCGGTTTCATTGGATTAAAGCTAACTTTACGATGGATGATTGCATTTTTTATTTGCTTTTCTATTCATCATTCATCATTCATCATTCTAACCAGTTGCTTTAGGGAAGGATTTATTTATATTTTTCGTATCATCTTTTTTCTCTGGTGTGCTGATTCTAGATCCCATTGATAGTGTGATTGGTGGATCTGAGGGTACAGACCGTATCTTTGTTGGTGGATTGCCATGCTATTTTATTGAAGCACATATTCTAGAATTTCTTGAGTCCTTTGGGTAGTCATTCTACTGAATCTTGAATGATTTTTCTCATGTTTTTATCTGCACTGATGAATGACTCATGCTTTATGTAAGGATATATGTTTCCCGTCTTAGTTATGTTGTCAATTTTGGTATTACATGTTTTAATGATGTAGTATTCGGCTTGTTGCAGGCCTTTGCATGGGTTTGACCTCGTTAGGGATAGACACAGGAAACTCCAAAGGATATGGTTTCTGCATCTATAAGGTGAATAAAGAGTAATGTTAGAGAGACTAATTTTTACCTTGGTCTTCTATCAGAGATGGTGTTAAAGCTCTTGATTTTATTTTGTTTACTGGGATCGTAATCAATTTTATCCTAAATGAACTCTAATAAAGCCATGATTGGTTTTTGTTTTGGTATGTGCTCCCCTTTTGAGTGCTCTTTCAAAAAATAAAAAATAAATAACAATGCCATGATTGGTGCAAAGTTACAAACTGAGGCAACTTGTCTCCTAGTATCTGAAACTAATCTTATTTTCTGCTTTTGATATGATATTTCGCAACTTCATGATTCATTTGTCAGTCTATTGTATCTCTTCATAATGCTGGAGGGGTATTCCATCGTCATAAGGTGAATAAAGAGTAATGTTAGAGAGACTAATTTTTACCTTGGTCTTCTGTCAGAGATGGTGTTAAAGCTCTTGATTTTATTTTGTTTACTGGGATCGTAATCAATTTTATCCTAAATGAACTGTAATAGCGCCATGATTGGTTTTTGTTTTGGGATGTGCTCCCCTTCTGAGTGCTCTTTCAAAAAATAAAAAATAAATAACAATGCCGTGATTGGTGCAAAGTTACAAACTGAGGCAACTTGTCTCCTAGTATCTGAAACTAATGTTATTTTCTGCTTTTGATATGATACTTCGCAACTTCATGATTCATTTGTCAGTCTATTATATCTCTTCATAATGCTAGAGGGGTATTCCATCGTCATAAGATTTTAACCATCTGGCATATGTTGATTTCAGGATCCTGCTGGTATAGACGTTGTTTGTCTGCTCTTAATGGGTTAAAAATGGGTGATAAAACACCTACCGTCAGGCGTGCTACAGTCAGGTCGGTATTCTTTGATGAAAGACCTGTCTTAATGGGAAAACCATAATTTGTTTTTTCACCCCATCATGCTGTCATCTTTTCTTGATTCTTCATTCCAAAGTATTCGTTGTATTCACTTCCTATAAATTAGTCTTCTAGCTAGTAAGCAGAATGAAGTTTAACTGGAAACTCTTTCATGAGTGTGAAGATTCTCTTTGGTTGCTAAAACTATCAGTAGTGAAAGTTTTGGATCCGTTTCCCAAGACTCTGATACGTCAGTGTCTTGGGAGTCAATAGGTCTCATGAATATTATTTCGTAACTAACTTTTTATGTTATCATTGATCCTTGTTTCAAAATCAGTATATTAGTTAATCACTTAACAATCATCATCACGCAAGCACATAGAGCTATAAGTAAAAGAAAGCAGAGAAGTATTTTTACATGAAAAACCCTAACAGAGGCATCTGAAATAAAATAATTATCTTTAAGCAAATTTAGATCCGTTCACAATCAATAACAAAACTATCAGATAAATTGGAATTATTATCATGTAAAAATTATCAAAGAAAGCATAATCATCAGGGTAAATAAAATAAAATCTAATTTTTTAATCCATAATTCTTCCTAAAAATCAACTCTATGTGCTGAGTAACTCGCTTTGATACCATTGGCAGTCTGTGGGACCAAGCCAAGGTTCTTATATGTTTGAGTATGAGCAGTGATTTAGACCTAGAGGGGAGTTTCCAATATATGAGCCTGCCAGGTTGATAAATTGAGCACTACTAGCTGTCTATGAGCTAGTGAGCACATGAGAAATGGGTTGGTTCAAGAAAGGAGTGAGGTACAAGACAATAATCAATGGCAACCATGTCGTAAATGATCCAAAACTAAAGAAACATTGCGATTTTGTGATTGTTTCATCAACTCCTCTATAAACACCAACTTAAGTTGGAGCTTTAACAAATCGGGGTTAGGTTTTCTGCTAGCAATGATGGGGGCTTGAAAGGTAACATCGGTGGTGGTGGTGGTAGTGGTGGTCACCTTTGTTGTAATATATATAAGGGTAACATTCGGGGAGGGATGTAGAGGTTTTTGGACTAATGATGGCTTGTTGGATATGCTATCTCAACAGGTGGAATCGTGATCATCACAAAATAGAAGCCGATGTGAGGTAGAACATGGTTGTGGAAGAGGAGATGGGAAAAGGGGCGGATTCTGTTTTGGGTGTTAAGAAGGGGAAAATTGTGGTGATTGGTGGCTGTTTAGTTTTTTTCGTTTGGTTTTGGTTCTAATAGTAAGGTGTTATTAAATGAGTAAGTCTATTTTATACACGAGTTTCTCTCCTCCCAATCACCGTAGAGTAGAAATCTATCAAGCCAAGATAAAATAGGAGCTTCCCTTCCGCTAGTCTAGGTAGAAGACGCTTCTTCCAAGATAAGGTAGCAGCATTTGCAAATAGTGTGTTAGACAACTGTAAAAATTACCCATGTGCCCTCATAGAATGAAAAATGAAAAAAGAAGAAGAAGAAGAAGAATAAGAAGAAGAAGAAGAAGAAGAAGAAGAAGAAGAAGAAAACCTGTTGAGATGCAACAAACTTCCTTGAACTATTAATTTGGTAAAAAAATTCTATAATCTATAATAATAAAAAAAATGCTGTATAAATTTTTCTATGTACACAAATGAAAATGCGTATACATAAAATTAATAGGTAACTCAATCGCAAAGAAAACTAAGCAAAATGACCTAGTTCAATTAATGGATGAATCAATAATTTAACATCATACGTAGCAACAATGGGCTTAATAATTTTTTATAGTTTGGGAGTTTTATTTGCAATTTGCTAAAAAACCAATGCGGTATAGCATGTTGAATTTTTAATATATTCCTTCTTTGTCATTTATTGTATTTGCCTCGACCGAGTTGATTTTTTTGAGATCATTTAAATATGTTATATGTTCCTTCTTTAAGAAGGCGAATAAATACTCTGAAAAGTTGTCTTTTAGAAGGGTGATATACAAAATTTGTCACTAAAAATATTTCTAACAATAAATAAATTATTTTAATGCAACTGATCTTATTTGGAGTTCAGTGCAAACTAATTTTTAATACTATCTAGTATCTGGAATGTTTTGAAATTCTAGATGATAAAAAACTCTTTGATAGAAACCATTTCTAAATTAAAGGTTGTTGAGTAAATGTTTTTGTACAGATACACAGCAGTTTGCGTGTATCATATATATGTCGATGGGTCGTTGTTATTAAATTTGGGTGATAGACATTATTTTCCCATGTATTTAAAAAATAATAATAAAATTAATTTAGTAGATTAAAAACACCCAGTATATCAATTCAATCAAGCAAAAGTTAATTAGAAAAAAGTGTATAGACCTTGGAATCCAATTCAGAGGCAAAACATAATTTTTTCATTTTTATTTAGAACTTTAAATGAAATTTTATCATATCATAAAAATAAATAAACTTAAGAGAATAGTTTAAGAAATAAAAAGAAAAACTTTTACAAGTATTTCTAAATAAAATTTTGTCATATCATAAACATAAAAGAAACTTAAGGAATAGTTAAAATTAAATAAAAATACTAGTTTAATAATATTTCGACTGGCAGAAAGTAGTAGAACGATGAGAGATTGGAAGAAAGGACCCTATGTTAACATTTATATATATAAATATAAATATATATGTATTGACATCTATAGAAATTCATAAAAACTGAAAAATATAACACACACACACATCTTGTTTAAAATAAAAACAAAAAACAAAAAAATATATGTTAGGGAGGTTGCCAGAAGAGGTGATCTGAGGAAATGGTTGGATGAAATTTTTGGAAGAGTTGGTCAGAGGAAAGAGAAAAAAAAATGAGAAATTGGTAAAATAAGAGAGTTATGAAATGGAAAAAGAAACACTAAGGTAAGGGTTATTAGGTGAAAATCAACACCATCTTTTGCCTGAGTTACTTTTCCATGAGATACTTTCTAAGTGGTAATTATGGCTCCCTAAGTTTTCTGAAATTAAATCAATCCATTAATAGGCAAATTTCCAGTCAGCCAAAAAAACAATTATTTTAAGGGAGCTGATATCCATGCTCCAATAAAGCCGCCAAGCTCTCCACTTTAGTCTCCGATAAAGAAAATGACCAAAATAACCCTGTATCACACCCATTAAAATAGTATCTCCTCTCCTCTTTTTTTTTTTTTTTTTTTTTTTGTTTGGATAATCCTACCACTTAGTCAAATGTAGATCATCAAGGTTGGATAATCCTACCAACTATCCAACTTTATCTATTGAATGAGAGGCCGAGAGGTAGAGCCCACTTCACCTAGTGGATCAACAATTGCAACAACTTTCCAAGCACTCCAAAGTTGAATACAACATATCAAAGCAAGCCCTTTACCCGTTCAAGGCCAAAGGTATTCCTCCGATTCCAAATCCAAGACGCTGATTTGATTTGATGCTCCTAATCATAACATTATCAAACAAATCTCCATTCAAGATGCAGCATAAGGAGACCTCAACAATTCATGAAGTGACTTAACATCATATCATTTCAACATCACTAGTGCAACTGCATAGCAAGATTCAAGATGCCAATGTACCAAAAGTTTTCTCAAGGGACACATTTACAGTATGGAAGAATAGTAAAAAATTCAAATCCCAAGAAGGTATTTGTTTTACACAGAATCACCACTACAAATTCAATCCACATCAACAAGCAAAGATCAAGAGAGTGAAAAAGAAAAATAGAAATAAAAACACTAATCCCTTATCTTCTCAAACAATTACACACATTCCTATTGACTGCTTTCTAAAAGATGACGAGCTAGCATTCCAGAGAAGGAAAAAAGAAGGAAAAAAAGAAAGAAAAAGGAATTACATAATTTGTTTCCCCATTAAAAGGGAGTTAATTTGACTCCCTGTGGCATAAAGTGGCGTTCTAATTGACAGCAACATCGCCCAGAGCAGAAATGGAGCATTCGCCACAATAATATCAACCACGCAGACACCTCATGCGCATTTAAATCAGATGTAATTGCTACACTCTCAATGGTGTACTTCATTTGGAGCAGCATAGTTTCTGCTCCCAGTGACCACGGAGTTACTAGGAAGGACCTCCGGTGCAATTTCCCAGCTCCCACTTCTCCTTCCCAAACTTGAGTGCCGTGTTTCTGATTGGATGGTGGGAGCTCGCCGATCTGATCCCAAAACAGAATAAGCCTCTGAGGAATTATGGTGAGTCACATCGCTCCCCCTGCTGCGTATGTCTGATTCAATATCTTCAATATTATGACGCTGTGAAATCTTTAGTAGATCTCCACCAATCTCTAGATCATCTTCTACCTTCATGCGTCGATTCTCGGCCAAACCCTCAATTTCGTTTTCCCGGGTGGTGGACGGCATAGGACACCTTTGTACCTCCTCTTGTACATAGGCTCGGAAGTTGTTCCTCGAAGGCTTTATCTTCGTGCAAAATACTTCGAGGAAATTATTCAAACAACCTCTGTCGTACACATTGATCCTGTTGTCAGCTCTGTACCGGAAATTCTCATACGTAGTCTGAAAAAATATGTTTAAATATTAAACTAGCTGATAAAGAGGAATAAATGACAGGTCCAACAAAGCCCACAAACACATGGAGAGACAAATATACATAGAAATCATTTTTTGTTGGGCCATTGTGTCCGTAGATTTAGTGTTCCAGAAAATTAACAATGTTTACAAGCTCCAAGGATATGGAAGTCAAAAGCAAGTATTTCCCATACCATAAATGGTACCAAGGACTTGCTAATCAGAATAATTAAAATGGAGCATAAATCAGCTAGTCCTTTTCCTAATAACCACTTGAACTGCCAAATTATCATCAACCACAGAATAACTCACTAACAAAAGGACTAAAGGAGGTAGTGTCAATTCAGTTAACATAGAAACAAATAATCATTAAACAGCCCTAGTTGTCAGTAAATTGAAAACCATTTCACTCCATTGAATAATTGCATTGGTTTGAGTAGGTTGCCGTTCACCGAGGGTTCAACCACAATTTGAGTGGAGAGTATGCATGTTTTAAGAATGTAATACCAATTATAAAAAAAGATGTAGTTCTTGTCTTCGCCATCAAATAAGGTATAGTACCAAACCAAGTAAATTCTATTGTGCTTCCATATTATGAAAAACTAATCAAATTTATAAAATAAAAAACTTAATTTAAAGTTCTATTTTTATCCCCGGCACGTCCATTTTGCCAAACCACGCAAACAATGGTTTTGCTCAATAGCGTTAGTGCCCTTTGTTGCGTCCTTTCATTGCTTTAGTACTTGGCCAATTTATTGCTGCAACCATCACCCACTTTAGAAGCCAAAACTAAGACAAAGGAACCCAAAAAACATAAGACGACTTCTTCGTCTCTCCCCCACGCTCCCGGTGCTCATGGTAGTTAGTCATGCTTTAGTTTACGTTTACTTTAAGTAGGTCATAACAAATTTCTTACGATTTATTAGGTTTTATGAGTCAACAATAATTTGATAATAACAAATAGGGTAAACTACATTGACCTCCCCTGAGATTTGGCCTAATTACACAAGGTAGCCATGTTTGGTGTTTATTAAGTGTAGCCCTTATAGGTTAGACGCGTGTTATCAACGACCCCCCTCCCATTAACTTACAGTCAGAACTGTAAATGATTTTTTCAAAAAGTTCTCTTGTTTAACAAGACAATAATTGGCTTAAACGTTAGTGTGAGATGACCAAAAATACCAATTATAATGAATTTCTTGAAAACAAGAAACAAATAAATCTATTTGTTTTCGGGACTTGAAATTTTATTTTGAAAACAAAAATAGCTAAAAAATAGAGTTGTACCTCAAGGGAGGAAAAAAAGAAAAAAGAAAAAGAAGAGAGAAACCGATCACTACATCCTATTCTTTCAACGTGGTAGCGGTCGGCACCGGAATCATTGGGCTGACGATTCGCTGCCAGAGACTCTTGAAGCATTCATGAAATAGACAATTTACACAAGTATAAATCATGTGTCCATGTCTTCCTCTGTAATCATGTTGAAGTGTACAAAATTAGCAATATTCCATAATGGGTCCATGTCTTCCTCCATAAGCACATGACTTGTATATCTCAAAACTGCATCCGAGAAATCACAATCCTCAACGAGGATCTTCATCCATCCTCAAAGTTGAACTTGGGACTGAACTACTCGATGAGGGAATCATTTGGAAGAAACTAAAACCCACCAAAGGTATGATCTAGAAAGGTGTTCACAAATCTAGGTCCACCAACTAGGTTCCGAAATGATAAAGTTTGGCTTTGGTAATATCGAATTTAAACAGAATTTGTTGTACTTACTATAAATGGAATCCAATTGGAAGCACAAGAACGGTCTGGGAAGAGATGACCCGACACCATTTCTTAGGGTTATGTGGTTTTGAGAAACAGAGAGATAAATCAAAGCCATAAAATTTTCCTCTTTTTCTTTTTTCTTTTTGGGTATCTATCCTATTTTATTGTAATATATTAAGCTATATAAATCAACAAGGGCTTCGATGTATTGCTCCACAGACAAATAGCAATTACTCGGTTTATTCTTCATGGTTTCTTTCACTTTATAGAACTAATTCTTTTTCTCCTTCACAACCACCTTCTCCGTCAATCAATGGATAGGTGGGTGCCTTTGTTCACTAACGTACTGATATGAATCTACTTTTGTTTGTAATTTATATATCTTAGCTATCCGACACACACACACACACACACACATATATAGAGGGAGAGAGGAAAGAGAGAGCTTCTGATTCTAACACGCAATATGGAGAGGCGGAGAGAGCTTTTTGACAAGGAGAGAGGTCCCAACAGGTGGTTTCTGCAAATCTCCCAGAGTCACCACCATTGAACACAGAAAGAGGGGGGGGAGAGGGCAGAGAAGAGGGGAATCATAAGTAGGGTAATACAGTCTTTCCACATGACAGTATTTTTATTAAAAGATTATTAACTCTATCAGGGTATAAATGATATTTTACCATATTATTTTAACGTCCATAAGTTGGCCAACGGCTATTAGGAAGGTCAGTAGAATAAACATGAATGCCGAGTGTAATTAGGCCAAACCTCAGGGGAGGTCAGTGTAATTTACCCTAATAAATATTTGCTATAATGTCCTGTGTAGTGATCCATTAGGTTTATGCTCCGTTCGGTAAAAAAGAAAAACATTGGATGGAAGGGAGAAAAGAAGGGATGGATGAGACATCTCTAGGGAAGAGATGGTATCATTCCTTCTTTTTGTTCGGTTGGACAGAGGAGAAGAAAATAAACTCAAAATTTATTATGTTCGTTATGAGAGAAGGAAAAGATAAAGTTTTAAATTGTTTTTACCATGTCCAGTAATATCGATAATATTGTAAGTATTATAATTTAAAACTTGTGTAATTTAGGATAATATTTAATTTAAAACTTCTATAATAGTCCACTTTTCCTCTCCCGTCTCTTCCGCCCATTTTTGGACGGATGAAAATTTGTAAAGGAAAGATGACACACCTCTTCCTTCCTTCCTACTCAACAAAACATTAAAGTTGTTTTACTCAGTTTTCTTATGTGGCCTTTGATAAGCCTAGAATAATTGAAAGGCCAAAGTTACAATTTTTTTGTTTTAGGACTCAAAATCCAATTACAGTTAGGAAAAACAACAGCATATAAATGTCTATGCAATCTTTCTAATCAATAGACTTCTATGTAATTATTCTAAGAGGAAGATGAAGTACTAAGGAATCTGACTTAGAATTCTTCAATTTTCTTTTAAACCTTATAAATCCTAATTTGACAAGCCCAGCTGAACCCGAGCAATCCAAAACCACAAGAAAATGTTCTTGGTTACTGTTCACAGCCTATTCATTGCAACAGAACTCTACCCATACCAAACCAAATCAAACCTGCCCTCCAACCCACCCCATCTCTGACTTGTATTCATAACCTAAACACCATTAGTTGGTTTCTCGCATTTCTAGCAATATCAGTTATTAAAATCCAGTAACCTATCACTTATAAAACCAATCAGATTCTGACCCTTCCAGTCGTAAATCCCACAACCTCTATTCCTCTTTTTACAGGAAACATATTTTAGGTTTTATAATGCTATCCTATATCATGAGATTTTGACCTTGCACCTTCCCACATCAGGATGTGCCGACCCAAGCTGTTGGGAAAAAGGCTTGATTGTTATTGTGGTTGTACCTTCCACATCATGATGTAGTGCAGAGCCCATTGATTGGATGAGGATGACCATTGACTAACACAATATATTGTAATAGTAAAAACCGCTATACCCAGCCATGAGGTAGCAGCACATGATCCAAAACCTGGACATTTGATGAAAAATCAACTGACCAACAGGAAATCAACGGTTCATATAAAATTTAGATCTGATTCTTTTTTGGTACACATTAAGATCTCATTAAACCAAACATTTTTCTTTCACCAAACTCTATATAACAAGAAGAATCATCACCACCACATTTTTTAGCTAGAGATATACAAACAATAGAAATTAACTGACCTGGTTTGTGCTTACAAGGTACAAATGGAAGCCAGTGAGTCCACCAACAAACCACAAAGAAATGAATGAATATGCCATTAATATCACTGAGGCAGGAGATTCTTTCATTGCCTTCCATACTGTGCCTTGATGATCATGCATCAGGAACTTTATGTACAAAGCTGACATGGCAAACACATAAATGCAAAGAAGCGTTGAAGATGAAACAAAGAGAAAGAAGTAACGGTAGTTGCGCTGCACACAAATACAGGCTGTTAGATTCATGTAATGGCAATACCAGCAGTGTATGTAAGACCACAAAAACAAGATAAGTTGCAATTGGCATGTTAAACACAATACCATTCCAATGCATTGGCCCACCCAAGGACAATGGTGATCAAATCGCTCCACACAGTTGTTGCAAATAGAGCAGTGTGAGCAACGTGGAGGCCGATATAGCATGCAGGTGTCACAATATTTAACCCTGACAGGAACACCATTGACCATAACTTCTTTTGTTCGAGGAAACTGTAGGCTTGGTGTTTGTCTTCCCCCAACCTCCACTGAATTTGAAGTGTCATAACGTAATTCATCCTCTGGCGGATGTGAATTACGGGGAACAATACCTGGATCCCGGGCTGAAGTAAGAAAAAGAATCACCAACACCTACCAAAAAATAACCAAGGGATGACAATAAGCCACATATAGATAAATAATAATAATAATAAATTACGTGAAGGAAGTGTCCAAATAATATATTATATAATTTTATCATTTAGCATTCGCCACACCGTTTTATAATGTGATATTTTTCATTTTATTTTGTGGGGGTGGGGAGGAATAGATGTGAGAGTGCCCAAATAATTATAGGTAAACAACATAATGAACATATATAATAACATAATAATAAAAAATAAAAGATGTGAAACAAATCAATTTTGCAGGAAAAGGGCGTGATAGAGATCACAAATATGCTTGTTTAGACTTCCATTATTGCCATGTTTCAGGAACATGCATTCTTTAATACAATGGAAGCTAGTAAAAGATGCCCCCAGAAATGACTACGTAGATTCAAGAATTAAGATAATATGCTATATAATATTTTGATCCATTTTATAAGATATTTTTTATATATTTAATTTTTTGGGGGGGTTGGGGGGTGGAGTCTCGGAAATACTCCAATTCAGACCATTCAAAATGGCTTGATCAGATGATTTCACCATTACATACTTCATCCTAAGACTAAACAAATCCACATACCCACTAATGGTGCTTGAAAACCTGTACGGCCAAGTAAAAGACCATATGATTTCACCATTACACCATCCTAATTCCTAAGTGGCCATGGAACAACTAAACACATGACCACTAATTATGCTTGAAAACCTGTAATTGGCCAACTAAACCATATAATTTCTCACCATTACAACTAAGAGTTCCTATGATAATTGTTAAAGGACTTAAATATTAAAGTTACACCCTCTCTAATAGCTTAAACTCAGAGCCAAAGGTCTCTAGTTCAAACCTCACCCGATAATTAAAGTTGAAGAACACATGTTGGACCAAAAGAAGGCCACACGTGAGGGGGCGTGTTAGAGGATTTAAATACTATAGTTACACCCTCTCTAATGGCTTAAGCTTTTAGTGTAGATGGTAGTTGACAATAATTATAAGAATTCAAGTGAAGGTAAGGATTAAGAGGACTAACACAGATAGTAAAGGCAATTGCCACCACCAGAATTGCATATCCTGCATTATATGGAGAAAATTCATGGCGGAGATGCCTTGCAACAAATACACAAAAGATAACAATAGGAACGATGACCAACAATAAGGTGACAAGCAATGATCTGGCATCTGGCCCAAATATCACCCTCCCACCAAGGAAGAACTTCTGCAAAAATAAACTAGAAGTTAAAGAAGAACAAATCTCATGGCAATATAAAATTTGGTAGGTCAAACATAAACAACGAACAACGAACAAAATACATAATAATTTAAGTATTAACTTAGCAACATTTGTTTGTCACTTCATGTAAATTCAAGGTATAAGGTAACAACAAATTGTTTGCGACTTGTGTCATGTCTAAAATTGTGTACCTAAAATCTATAAACTCTCTCTCTCTCTTCATCTCTCTCTCTCTCTCTCACACACACACACACAGAGATAGCAGAGATCACCTAAACGTTCTTCTGATCTTCAGCATTGTGTGTGACTGTGTCCTCCATGCTTCCTATACCAAATCCATACAGCATTAAGGACTTGTGTCATGTCAAAAATTGCACACCTAAAATCTATAAAGTATAAACTCACTCTCTCTCTCTCTCTCTCTCACACACACACACACACACACACACACACACACACACACACACAACAGAGATCACCTAAATGTTCTTCTGATCTTCAGCATTGTGTGTGACTGTAACCTCCATGCTTCCTATACCAAATCCATACAGCATTAAGGACTTGTACAACCTCTATTTCTGAAATCCTTGTAGCAGTGTTCCTTTTACGATTTGTGTCATGTCCAAAATTGTGCACCTAAAAAATATAATCCCCCCCCCCCCCTCTCTCTCTCTCTCACACACACACACACACACAGAGCAGAGATCACCTAAACGTTCTTCTGATCTTCAGCATTGTGTGTGACTTTGACCTCCATGCTTCCGATACCAAATCCATACAGCGTTAAGGACTTGTACAACCTCAATTTCGGAAATCCTTGTAGCAGTGTTCCTTAACCAAGAGCCTCTTGCCATCATAACCCATTGTCATTTAAACATCTTCCCACCTTCTCTTGTATCTGAACTAATTAAGGATCAACAATCTATAATATAAACAAATTTATTGAGCATCCACATACAAACAAACACGTGTATTTATATATTATAGGCAAATAAATCCATTAAAAACACCAATGAGGTTCAACCCATGCATACTGAGACGTGTACATAAAGAACAAGAAGAAAAACAAACTGAAAACTGAAATGCCCATACACATCTCCCATTTAATCAACATACGAATCAAAGAGAAGGAATCTCCCAGGAGACCAAAAACAGATAAAAAATTAAATATATATATAAAGGACTTATTCAGCTCCATAACTGGCTATTCCTTTCTTTCAAATAAATCGTCCATCGAACTCCTTCCAAAAACACTAACACAAGGAAAATGGTGCCACCGTGCCACTACCCACACCTATCACTCACCTACTAGCACATGCACAACCAGTCTCCCAAAATACTGCCACAGCCACAATGGCGTCACTTACCCACGCCTCTCACTCTCCTATTAGCACAACCAGTCTCCTATTTCTCAAATCCAAAACCTCAACCACAAAGCTAAGAATGATTCTTGAATATATATATATATATATATATATGTATGTATGTATGTATGTATTAATGCTCCAGTACATATACAGCACAGTATGAGAAAATTTTACTTCTTAGCACGAAATTGCCAACAGTTACAATCTCCACCAGAATTGTTGTCAACCTAAAAAATGCCGCCTTGGGGGCACCTTTGATCTTAGTGATAAATTAGCTCCAACGCAGTGACTCCCAGTCCCCCACCCCTCACCACTCTCTAGGAAGAGCTAATTTCATATTCCCCCAAACCCTGGTGCCCTTCGGCTTCCAAGCATCCTCTCATTTTGCAAACACACACTTAAGCAACAGGTCCCAGAAAAAGAATCCACCAACTCCAACTACCAATCTTGCAGTGCCCTACAAAAGAAAAGGTGACACACAAAACCAGTCTCCATCAACCTATTGTAGTCAAATTCCTCACTGTACATGAATATTTTGTGCAGGTCTGGAAACCTTAACTTCCAAGGGCTTCCTTTCGGCAAACCTAAGACTGCCACCAGTATTTCTACCTGCTTCCTTTCACATTTACAATCAACTTGCTTATTGAACATATTAATTTGTGTTGTATGTAAGATGTGTATATGAGAAAGCCATCAAAGAAATGCAACACATTTACAGGTGAGATATGCAGAAGTAACAAACTAAGGTCCTTCCAGAAAAAAGTCAAATCAAAGAAGAAATTGAAGCAGTTAACTTCCCAGAGACCCAAAACTGGAATAAGCAAAGCATGGTCTATTCCAGTCTGTACATCGGAATTGCTACATCCTCAAAAATAAACCCATCAGACTCCCTTCAAATACACATTACAGGACAAAAGAATCTGTCATCCAAGCCCCACTCATCCTGCATATAGAACAGCCTCTTTGCCAATAAGTCATCACCTAAGGTTCAAAGTGGAAGAAATGTCAGATTTTGGGAAGACATATGGCGTGGGGATTTGGCTTTGGCCAGTAGGTTCCCGCTTATGTACCAAATTGCTGTGAATAGAGATGCTTTAGTTGCTGATTATTATCGTCTTGATAATGGAAGGGTGACGTGGGATTTACGGTTCCGAGACAGTTACATGATTGGGAACTATTGGAGGTTACAGATCTTTTGGCTTTCATTTATATCCAGATGGTGGTCGGGGTGGGCATGGATGAGATGGTGTGAGTGGGGTCCTTGAGAGGGGTGTTCGAGGTCAAGTCTTTCTATTCTAGTATGGTGGAGTTTCTTGGCCCCGTTTTTCCTAGGAAAGTTATTTGGAGGACGAAAGCACCACTGAAGGTAGCCTCTGTTACATGGACTCTTCAAAAGTGGTGAAGTACCCGTGTCGGACACGTATCCCTCGGACATGGGTATGGAATATGTGTCCGACACTTTTGGTTGGACATGTACTTAAAAAACATATTCAGTCATTCAATTACATTATATTATCACTTTAAAATGAGTTAAACGCCTATATTGAACATTATATTAGATAAAAACATTACTTTACTCTAGAAAATAAAATAAAATAAAATAATTAATAAAATGAATATTTAGCCGTGCCCGTGGTCCTTCTATTTGGAAATTTGACACGTCCGACGGATGGATACATACCCGTGTCCGACACTCGTACCCGAGTCCATGTAACATAGAAGGTAGCTTTTTTCTCATGGACAGCTGCTTTGGGAAGCATCCTCACTATCGATAATCTTAGAAGAAGAAGTCGAGTTGTGGTAAACAGGTGCTACATGTGTAAGAAGACGGGGGAATCCATCAACCATCTTCTTATTCATTGCCCGGTGGCAAGGGATGTTTGGATTATGTTTTTGGTGGCTTTTGGTATTCCATGGGTGTTCTCAGATACTACGGTCGACTTGCTTGAGACTTGGAGAGGGTGTACAGTGGAGAGCCGAGTTAGAGATGCTTGGAGGGCTACTCACTTGTGTATATGGTGGGGTTTGTGGCAAAAGAGAAATAGGAGATACTTTGAGGGTGTGGAGCCTCCTATATGGGCTATTAAGTATAATATACTTTATTCTTTATTCTTTTGGGCAAATGGGCGGGGTTGTATGTCAGTGGATTGTCTTTTGGATTTTGTTGATAGCTTGAAGCTTTAGTGTCGTCTTGGATGGCAGTCGTTTGTTTTGGGAGCGCTGCCCTTTTGAGCGTGTTTATAATATATTTTCTTTACCTATCAAAAAACAAATAAAAAAGAAGCCATCACCTAAGTAACCAACATAGGAGTCAGCCACAGAACCCAAAAACAGAAAAGACCATACTCCATATATTTGCAGCAATCTCATAATAAATTAAAAGATGGTTTACTGTCTCCTCTGCTTTATACACATATAACACAAGCGGGAAATCATTCAACCCTGTCCTGGAATATGTAAGTTGAAATATACAGTGCAGTCGACCACAAAGAAAGATGCGTTATTTCAAGGGAAACCTTAGCATCTTTTATCACAAAAGCACTATGAAAGAAAGCCTCACGCAATATTTGCCATTACTCATGGCCTTTGAGATCCACCTCAAGGAGTCATCATCATCCCCTATACAAAGATGCACCATACAACAGCTCGGAAAGTCATCCACTGCTTCCGGCTCCTAATTTCACAAATCCATGATTCAAAGATCTTAGTGCATCCGTGACAGGATTCCTTGTTGAAAGCAATAGATTTCAAAACTACAAATGCCTATCACATGGGGCCTTTCCCACACCAGATATCAGACAATTAATTCACAGTATTGCTTGAAAGAACCTACTGCAATAGGGGCTTTCCCTCACTATAATTAATTTCTCCCATTGCTCTTATTATTATTATTTTTTGATAAGTAAGATTATATTAAAAACGCTCAAAGGGGAGCGAAACCCAAGGAAACAAGAAGAAAAGGCCACAAAAAAGCCTCGAGCCTTCAAAGAGGCCAAAAAAATAACAATCTCCTCAACCAGAACGATAATCTCTCCCTGAGACCCAACAAAAGAGAGTAGAAATGATAGAGAACTTAAGCATAGAAATGGGCTTCTCCTT
>JAOTQH010000018.1:3221381-3233453 GCA_025631255.1 Cornus kousa
TCTACATAAATTAACATACAACGGACTTTACTAATGCAATTTAGGGCGCTTGAATATACAATATTCGGCGCTTATCATTATGGCAATGGAGTTTAGGTTTCAGATTTTGTGGTTCGAAGAAGAGGAGGTTAATTTTGTCCATTAAATTGCTTTGAGAAGGTCAAAATGGTAAATTCATAATTGGTAGAAATAGAGAGAATAATATAATACAATGTATTGCATTACTCTATTGAATGAAAATAAACAACCACAGATGGGGTTTATATAAGTGGGGATGGAAAGTAGGTGAGTGAGTATTGCCTAAGCAAATCTATACATGGAAATAGAGGGTAGGTTAGCCAACAGTAATACAAGGTGAAAACCCTAACTGTAATAATCTAACAAGAAGAAATAAATTACAATATATCGGTCAACTATCTTAATTATAACAATTAATTACCAAATCAATTTAGGAGAATTTACATAAATACATTAGGCAATACAATTCATACTCACATTCCCCCTCAAGTTGAAGCATAGATATCTATCACACCCAACTTGCTAATTGCATCATGGAACACACCCTTCTTGAAACTGCCTTCATGAATACGTCAGCTAACTGATCTTCAGACTGAAAATTGTACAACTTTTTTATTAAGATTCTTGTTAATAAAATGACAATCAATTGCAACATGTTTTGTATGGTCATGTTAAACCGAATTATGTGCAATTTTAATGGATGCCTTATTATCACAATGTAGACTCGTTAGTTTCTCATAATCAAATCCCCAAATCTTGTAATACATGTTTGACCCACAGCAATTCGCACACACCATGAGCCATACCTTGGAATTCAACTTCCACACTTGATCTTGAAACCATCTTCTACTTCTTGCTTCTCTAAGTGACAAGATTACCTTCCACAAAAGTAAAGTAACCCGATGTGGACCTCCTATCAGTCTGACTCCTTGCCTAATCAGAATTAGTATATCCTTCAATTCCATGGACCCCATTCTTAGAGAATAACAATCCTCTTCCTGGTACACTCTTTAAATGCTTCAAGATCTGATACACTGCATTCATATGTTCTTCACTCGGTGCATGCATCAACTGGCACACCACACTTACTACATAGGCTATGTTCGACCTTGTGTGTGACAAATAGATTAGTCTCCCAACTAAGCGTTGATAACATCCCTTGTCAGTTAGGACCTAATCCACACACTCTCCAAGATTGTGATTCATCTCTATAGGTGTCTCTACAAGTTTGCAGGCTAACATTCTAGCACATATTTTTGTTGTGATAGGGAAATTCCAGCCTTTAACCTTGAGACCTCAATTCCTAAGAAGTACTTGAGTTGATCGAGATCTTTCATTTTAAATTTTGCTGCTAGGTACTCTTGTAATGCTTTTCTCTCACCTGGATCATCTCCTATCAAGACCATATCATCTACATATACAATCAATGTCGTTACCTTCCCCTATTTGTGTTTTATAAACAAAGTGTGATCTGAATTACTTTGCTTATAGCCAAATTCCTTCATTGTGGAGGAGAACCTTCTGAACCAAGCCCAGGGTAACTATTTCAGACCATACAACGCCTTCTTCAATTTACATACTCCAGTTCTACACGAGGATTTTCGTTTAGCTCCAGTGGGTAACTCCAGGTAGACATTTTCCTCTAAATCTCTATTGAGGAAAGCATTCTTGACATCGAATTGTTGTAAAGGCCAATCTCGATTTGTTGCTATGGATATAAGAATGCGGATGGTATTAATTTTAGCAACCAGAGTAAAAGTCTCCTGATAATCCACTCCGTACTTCTGTGTATATCACTTCGCAACTAACATCGCTTTGTACCTATCAATACTGCCATCAGCCTTGAGTTTCACTATGAACACCCATCTACACCCAATTGTCTTCTTCCTTTTGGGTAATGGACAAAGTTCTCAATTGTCATTCCTCTAAAGAGCCTTCATTTCTTCATTCATTGCCCTGGTCCACTTTGGATCTGCCAATGCATCCTGCACACTACTAGGAATAGACACAGTAGATAATTGATTAATAGAAAATGTATATGATTCTGACAACCTATAGGGGAAACAAAATTACTAATTGGGTACTTAATCTTGGCTTTGGGATCAGGTTTATATTGTTTCTTCAGTACTCTCCTATTTGACCTCTATGGATATTTATTGGTTACATCTTATGCATCGACAGAAAATTCATTAGGTTCATCAAGAATAGGATTTAAGGTTACCTGGGGAAGAACATTTTGGGTTGATCCTTCGGTTAATAGTGTAGGCTTGGTTAACTCTGGAAACGAAGGGGGCTCATTGTAGGAAAAAACATAGATCTGTGCACAATTCTGGGTCAGCGCCGTGGCCTTGACTAGTGAGCGCCGCGGCGTTTGGGCCTGTTTCTTCAAAAACTTCAAAACATCCCCCATTTTCCTCCAATTCGAATAATTCCTTTCCACCATCTTTATTCGCTTCACTATGACTCTCCCTCTGAAGAGAAGACCTAGAAACTCCCCCTAAATAGTACGGTTCCAATTCACAAAATGATGTATCCAAGGTCACATGTAACTTCTGAGTTTGAGGATCATGACACCGATATCCCTTGTGAAACTCCGAGTAACCTACAAACACACACTATTTCGCACATGGATCAAGTTTACTCCACAGGACTTTAGGTACGTTAACATAGACCGTACATCTAAACACTTTTTTTTAAGATTCGAGAGATGAGGAATGGAAAGCAATGATTGCATCTTTTCTTGTGGAGGTTGAAACTTTATCACACTAGATGGTGTTCAGTAGATTAAATAGGCAACCAATTTCCTGTCTCACCCTAATAGAATTTTGACATATTTATGCCAAAGAGGGAGGCCCGAACTACTTCCATAATCTATCTATTCTTTCGCTCTACCAGTCCATTTTGCTATGGAGTATAGGTGCAGGAGGTTTGATGTATAATTCCATAGTGGCCCAAGAAAACACCTAAAATCTTATCCATAAACTCTTTACAATTGTCAGATTAAAGTGTGCGAATCTGCCTTTGGTATTGAGTTGTCACCATATTATGAAATTCCTTGAATGTTATACCTACATCACTCTTACTTCGAAGAAGAAATATCCTGGTCATTTGAGCACATTCATCAATAAACGTAACAAAATAACGAGCATTAGAAAGTGAAGGAATTTTTTCAGGACCCCAAACATTCGAGTGAATAACCGCAAAAGGTTATGAATTTTATTCAAACTTAGTAAATAAGAAATACGATGACTCTTGGCTAGTTCAAAATTTTCACAATGAAAGTCTAAATCATTTAAACACGAAAACAAATGTGGTAACCAAAAGAAAGATGCCCTAGCCTTCGATTCCATAACCATACGATTGCTTGAGCTTTATCTTCACTACTTGTTTGATTCGCTTGACTGAACTTTGACCCCCTTTTCCCGTCAACTCCAAATAATAAAGTTTTCCCTGTCTAACACCATAACCAATAATCTTTTGGGTTAGAATGTCCTCAAAAACACAAAAGGAAGGCCAAAAAGTTACAATGCACGCAAGGGTAGAGGTAATTTGGCTAACAGAAATAAGGTTATATTCAAGGGATGGAACAACAAAAACAATATCTAAAGTGAGAGAATCAGACAAAGTAATAGACCACTCCCAGTAATAGAAGAGGTACTACCATTAGTTGTGGAAATAACTGACTGGGAAGGAAGGCTAAGAGGTTTTAACTGACCAGAGTCCCTGGTCATATGATCCGATGCACCTATATCAATAATCCAAGCACTTTTCTTAGAAGTCACAGGGAATACAAAAGCTTTACCAAGTATACCTGGGTGAACAACATTTGCTGTTGGTTGCACATGTTCCCCTTCCGTAGAAGTCACCATAGCTTTTCCTCCAATATTCTTCCAAGCCTTCTTCGTAAAATCTCACCAGTTAGGATAGCCAATAATCCCATAGCATCGTTGTTTCGAATGGCCCGATTCACCATAGTGAGTACATACTCGCCCTTTAGATTTTCCAGTAGCCTGATTACTCCAATTTTTTGAAGGGCCTGATGGTGGTCCTTGTCAAGTTTAGTTAGCCATCATCGCCGAGCTCTCAGAGATTGGATGAGATCCTCCCATCGTCTGTTTCTGCTGATACTTTCTCTGGACATATGCATACGCACTCTCAAGGTTAAGCTTTGGATCTTTTTGTAAGATTTCTCCACGAACCTATTCAAACTCAGAGTCAGGTCCGCTTAGAAAATATGAACTCGAAGCCTTACCATGGTCGAGTGCAATTGAACCACTCGTTCAACTGTTCCTGCTTCTGTGATTAATCTCCTGAAAAATAGCAACAAGTTCATTATAGTATGTTGGCAGAGGCGGCCATTCTCCTTGGTAGAAAAAGACCTCTAATTCAATTCAAAAATACACATTTCATCCAATCTATCATAAAAGGTTCTAGACACCGCCTCCCATATCTCCTTAGTCGTGGGAACACAAATAAATTGTTGTATCAATGATGGGCTTATCGAGTCAATAAGCCAACTCTTGACTTAATAATTTTCGGTTATCCATGCCTCCAATTTCGGATCTCCAGGTGCGGGTTTTGTCGCATCTCAGGTGAGACACCCAGCCTTGTTACAAGCGCTAATCCGCATCTTCATGAGTTGAGACCATAATAAGTAATTATTCTCATCCGGTATAATTCCAATTGGAAATGCAGAATTGTCTTGGTGGACTATGATCCACGGTGCCGGAGTCGGGGTTGGTACAGTAGTTGCGTCTGAAGTAATCGCCATTTAGACTAACAACAGAAATAAAATACGAAATACGATATTCGGAATATGAAATACGAAGAAGAAGACGAAAAAAATTCTTAGAGTAGCTCCAATACCATGTTAGAAATAGAGAGAAGGAGAGAATATAATGTATTGTATTATTGTATTGAATGAAAATATACAACCACAGTTGGGGTTTATAGAAGTGAGGATGGAAGGTAGGTGAGTGAATGCTGCCCAAGCAAATCTATACATGGAAATAGAGGGTAGGTGAGCCGACGGCTATACAAGGTGAAAACCCTGACCCTAATAATCTAACAATAAGAAATAAATTACAATATATTGGTCTACTATCCTAATTATAACAATTAATTACCAAATCAATTTAGAAGAATTTACATAAATACATTAGGAAATACAGCTCATACTGACAATGATTCAAATAAGTTAATTCATAAGTCAAAGGGCAATAAGATACTTTTACCTTGGTTTGGGGGTGTCATTGTTCAATTTATCAAACTTAGGAAGTGTCATTGTTATAAAGGTGCCTAAGTTATAAATGATTGTCTTTAACCCAAACCTAGGGGGTGTCAGTTCAATTTATCCTAGTTTCTTTGATTCTCTACTCAATTCGATAGAATTAATACATATATAAAGCAATGGTGCTCATCATAGATATGCAAATTTTGAGAGCATAATAAATAATTCATTGATGGCCATACAAAACATATGCAAATATACAAAGCTAGTGCTCATCAAACAGAAAGCAATGGTGCTCAACAAAGATGTGCAAATATGCAAAGTTGGTCCCTTGTTTGCATGCATAATAAATTAAGCAATACTGGCCGACAAAGGTGGCACAAGCTTCCTTACATCCTGCAAACACACTTGTGATAACGGATTCTTTGCCCATGCATTCTTTAGATATGCTTGGCTTGGACACCTTCTGTTATTTGGGTTGGGTTTAAATCAAACATTTTAAAATTGATCAATTTAGTACATATATGTATGTATGTGTATTTAATATAAAAAAAAGGATGAATTACAACACCACCTTTGAAGTTTGTCAAAATGATAGATATATACAACTTGTTTTTTTGAATAATAACACCCTTTTCCTAAAATTCCATCCAAACAAGGCCTTAAATTATTTAAAAAGACAAAATTATCCCTTAATATTAAAATCAGATTTATTGTAAAATGTCAGACATGTTAAAAGGGCACAATTGCCCCAAAAAATTTAGGGACACAAATTAGTGCCACTTGGCGCCAGATTAAACCACCATCCTGTCAACCAAAGGTCAAGATCCCCTCACAAATCTCGTCTCTCTCACACAAATATTGACACTCCAAATCTTACCTCACATGCTCCACTTTCTCCTGTTATTAATTTCAATGACAATTTTTGTCATCAAACATCTCCTTTCTTCAACCCACAGAGAGAGAGAGAGAGAGAGAGAGAGATAAAAAAATAAAAAAAAATAAAAAATTCTCCTTTTTCAACCAAGAGATACAAAATTCTCCTCTACGCACATGTATACACATATACATGTTATAATTGAAGATAAATATAGAAAATGAAGAACGCAAATGACATAATACATCACTCTTATTATATTCTCTCTTAAGATTGTTTACGAAGAACACCTCTATTTATAGGTGAAAATGCAAGTGAAAAATATGAAAAAATACATTGATAGAGGATTCCTAAAATCAATAACATAAATGACTCTAATCAATATTCTATCGTAGGCTAAAATCACTTGTTAAAGCATAACAAATGATATCTTACTGCACCTATTCTGCCAGCATTGTAGTGCATACCTGGGTTGCATTCCCGGCTGGTGCAGCTTATTCAATAATTTTTCATTTTGCAGTCTCAGATTTCATTTCAGTTACTAAATCAGAAGCAAAGGCCAACAAGTGTTTCAAAATTAGAATCATGTTTACAATCAGCAACAAAATACATTCAACATGAAGCTATCTTTATTATTTACTATTAATTGGATCCAAGTAACCTCAAATTACCAACAGGTCAGTGGCCTTTAATTTTTAAAGGGGGTCAAAGGTTCAAGCCTCCATGGAGGCATGTGTGAGTATCAACTATGAAAAAAAAAAAAAAAAAAAAAAAAAAAAAAAAAAAAGGTGACCTCAAATTCCCCTCTAACAGCTGCTGGTTCTCTATACGATAAATTTTATGAAGAAATAGCAGATAAGGGACGAAGGCTGTCGATGATGGAGCCTATAGCTGCGTGAGAACCCTTTGTAGCTGCGACCATAAGGTGTTTAGGCGCTTCAGCTCTATCAAAATAAAATGCACCCGTTACCAATTTTTCTTTTGGCTGTAAAGCCAACCAGATAATCGTATCTGCACCTTCCTCACTTGTTCTAAGCTTTCCTGATAAGCTGTAATGCATGTAAAACAATTGAGTTTCATTTCCCTAAGAATTGGATGCTAAATATAGAATATTAAAGAAGTACTTGTAGAACAAATGAGAGTGTTCTTACCTTTTTGAAAAACTAGGCAAACTTTTAGCCACCCCAGGTGTCTCAGCCCAACCCGGGTGCATTGAGTAGAAGCCAATGCCTTTGTTTTTGTACATTTCAGCCCATTTTTCTGTCAATGCCAACTGAAAACAAAAAATTAGACAGAAAAAACAAATTATATAATCATTTTTTTTTTCAAGGACATACTAATTTAATACAGGCCTTGCGGCCTTTCCTAATTGGAAAAAAGAGCCGTTATAGGGTTTTTCAGGAGCTTGGAAAAACTAGTGTTTCTTTGAGGAAGAAAAACGTTTCACAGCCATGGAGGAGGGTCAAACCTCCTCCCAAACGCAGCCGGAAGCGTCTACTACCCAGAACTTTTTTCCCCCATGAGCGTCATGGAGAAGTTTCTACAAAAACTGATCCGAAAACCCCTTCATGAATCTTTCATTTACAAAGAATGTAAAACTGCAGACAATGTTAACAATAGAAGATAAAGGTTACTGTGAAAGTTAAAATAATTGGGAAAATTTAACCTCAATTGTATTTATCCCAATAGGGGTATATATGTGTTATATAGAAGGTGTTGAAAAGCATAAAACGGAAGCGAAGAGATGAATAAAACAAGTAGAACACACAGATATTACGTGATTCAGCCACTAGGGCCTACTCTCTCAATTCATATAAAATACAATGGTGGAAGCTCTTCTATATAGGAGAAGAAATTATAAGAATGTAAAGAATTAGAAAATAGGAAACAAGGAGGATTTTCCTCCATTGATTCCTCCTCCAGTAACACCAAATTTTCAATAATAGGAAACATCAATTACTGAAAGATTTTCCTCCATTGATTCCTCCATTAAATTTTCAATACTCCCCCTTAAGTTGGAGCATGAATGCCCAACTTGCCATTGAGATGATGAGTAACAAGAAGTGTAAATGATGAAGAGAAAAAAGAGAAGACAAAGAACAATGCTACCAAACACACTGACAACCCATACAAGTCAACAAAAAACCTATTGGAGACACGCCAAAGGCGAGGACAATGCTACCAAACACACCGACAACCCAAACAAGTCGATAAAAACTATCGGAGACACGGCAAAGGCGAGGACAATGCTACCGAACACACCAGCGGCCCAAACAAGTCAACAAAAACTTTCGGAGACATGACAAAGGAGAAGAACATTACTGCCGAACAAACCAGTAGCTCAAACAAGTCACAAATAATACTGAAAAACCCTTAGCAACATTTCAGATGCTAAAGCCTAAGAGAATATCCTAAAATAAGGGTCCGAACCTACGAAGGGAAATTAGGCTTTAATACTATGTTAACAACCTATCTACTCTAAAAGCTTAAGCTATTAAAGAGGGTGTAACTTAAATACATAAGTCCTTCAACACGTCCAGCGTAGCCTTTTTTTAGTCCAACAAGGTGACGGTGAGGTATGAATACGAGACCTTTGGCTCTGATACCATGTTGAAAAGCATAAAACGGAAGCGAAAAGAGAAATAAAACAAGTAGAATACACAAATATTACGTGGTTCAGCCACTACGGCCTACATCCATGGCGTAAAGAGCCCAAAGAGCTACATCACCTTTATAATACTCTCTCAATTTATATACAATACAAAGGTGGAGGCTCCTTTATATAGGAGAAAAAATTATGAGAATGGAAATATTTAGTGATGAGTGCTCAAATGTAACACATTTTAGCACCTAAGTTAGGGTATTTTAGTCCATTCATCTATCTTACTTTCACATCTTAGATACTTATTTGTGTTTTTGCCAATTTCTGGTTAATAAAGTTTAAACAGGCTAATAAGAACCATTTAGCTCAAATTTGGAGCTAAGGAGCAAAGTTGGAAAGAAGCCAAGAAAAATGCACCAAGGGAACTTCGATCAATCGAAGAGAAATCCCGATCAATCGAAGAGGTCTGCAATCGATCGAAATGAGGCGATGCCAGCTTAGCCAATTGGATAAAGCCTGGAAGATATTTTCGAGCCACGTCAGCTTCGATCGATCGCAGCTAAGTGTTCGATCGATCGAAATGCCTGCTGGCAGTGAGCTGTCTAATTCCCGAGCATGCGAATTTCTACCTAACTTGTGTAGCTGCGAATTTCCTCCAATCAAAGGCTGTAATTCTAACTTGGTCCTTACTCAAAGGAGTATGTAATTGAATTATTGAACATTATTGTAGAGGACTATGATAGATATTCTTAGAAAATATAGAAAAATACAATTCTCTCTAGAATAGGGTTTTGAAAAGAAAGCAAGGATGAAGATGATGATGCCAATCTCCAAGCTAGCCCTTGAGGGTTCCATGACCACTACAATGAGTGACTAAATCCTTCTCTTGGGGCTAGAGATAGCCTCTAGGCTTACTTCCTAAACCTAACTTTTGTGTATTTTTGGGAATTTTAGTTATAATTGATGTTTTGACCATGAATAAATATATATCTTGTGATTTTTACATGATTTGTATAGATTAATGTTTTCAATTGATCATTTAATTCTATCCATATGTCTATGTGTGCTAAAATGAATGTTCATGTGTTTTTCTCTAGATTTAATGAAATTGATGCATGTTTGTGTTGATGTTATAAATCTAGTGATGGTCAAGGCATGGTGCTTAATTGATTATTCTTGTGGTTTATTTGATAGTTCATACTTATTTCTTGACGGATTGTGCCACCTCCTTGGTTTAGTTAGCTTAATTTTCATGTCATTAGCTTAGTTATAGTGTAATTACTTTAATTTCCTAGATAGGTGGACAATCAATTCTTGTTGTTCGATCTTCCATGCTTATGAGTGCAAGAAGTACATTTCTCTATATTTTTGTGTGTGCACTAATTGTGGTTTAATTGAATGGTTAATGTGATGGCCCAAGTTTTAGAAACTCGGTGCATCAGTGATGACCAAGAGATGACCCAATGAAAGGGTCTGAAATGCAGAAACGAATGATGAACAAGGTACAAGAAAGAAAGGTTCTGAGTACTCGTTCTGCACTCAACATTGAATACCCCTTTGGTACTCAACACTGAACACCCCTTCGGCACCCAACACTGAGTACGTGCTCGACATTCACACAAGGTCAGACATTCTGACCTACATGGTCAGGCGTTCGAACGTTCGGTCCTTTGGACTTTCTAACCTATATGGTCAAGTGCTCGGACGTTCAGTCATTCGGCCGTTCTGGCCTTTGGATGAAAGGTTTAAGTGTTCGGCCTTTGGCCGTTCTAACGTTCAGACTTTCAGACGTTCGGACTTTCAGATGTTCATGGTCAAACTTTCTGACAAAAGGTTCAAATGTTCGGTGTTCTGACCTTCAGACCATCGAACGATAAAATAGAAGGCAATCAAGGCAACCTTAATACCATGCATGCATCCCAAATTATCCAAAACATGTTTAAAAACGTACTTGGGTGAACTTTAACGTTTATGGCCCTCGGCCTCATGCTATACATACAAAATAGGCATCTTCTAGTATTCTTAAATGCACATTACATATCAAGGAAGCCATCTTAGCTTCTAAAGTACCATACATCCATGGTATGCAAAAATATACAACAAAAGTAAGCATACTAAACATTTGCATGTCAAAATACACAAAAATGATCTAAATTGCTCAAAAGCATCTAAGAATGATGAGCATCCGAGAACATAGTCTCCTTACCTGTAAAATAACCCAAATGACTAGTTTGAGTAATCAAGTTACTCGTAGGAAGAAGCATATGCGTATACCCAAAAGTTTTAATATCATTGCGAGATCAATATAGACAAATACAAGGGATCATTCCACCTAATGTGTATATTTATGGTGTTCTAAAGGATCATCTTAACTAGCATAAATGATTCTATAACAACACAATATCAATATAAATGTATTTAACAACATCAATTCGCTAGTAACCAAACTTACAAGTCATAATTAAACATTTGTTGTCAACTTGGAATTGAATGCGAAACCAAAATGTGAGAAAAACTTGGACATCAAATCCTGGAGTGAACCAAGACCTAAATGGTTATTCCTGGTATTAACCCGCTGGGAATACCACCCTAGTGCGCACTATACATGATGGGGAGAACTTGTACCTCCCACACTAGAGTCAAACTCTAGCCATAGACTTGTAACAATGTCCCAAGAAAATCCACAATCATGATTAAGTTCAAAACTTATATCAACAATAGGCGTTATGACCTGTTATGCATTCGGATGTTCTGACTTACATGGTTAGATGTTTGTGTAATGATCCGGTCTTTTTCCTCCTTTTTCATTTTTAGAGATTTCATTTTTTCGTCTTTTTCCTATTTTGTCTTTTCCTCATTTCGTCTTTTTCTCGTATTTCATTTTTCGTTGCATAACCTCACTTCGGGTGTTCGGATTTGATTTCGGTTTTGCATGCATTCATGACATTTGATTTATATGGCATTGGTATTTTTAGTTTTGTAGAAAAGTATATTAGTTGCTTTCTTCTTTTCATTAAGGGCATGAGTGCATAACTTTGGAGAATTTTCCTTGAAATTTGGGGTTTTAATGTAATTATTCTTAATTTGGGGGTCTTTGTGTAATTACATAAAGTAATTATTTTTCGTTGGAGGGACCTTTTTGTAATTTATATTTTGAGAAAGGACCATTTCACAATTTTTAAAAAATGTGACAAGTGTCACATTCTCATAGTGCCACTTGTTGGCAATTGGGTGGAGGGACTTGGTATAACAAATTCTTGACATTTGAAGGGTGGAGATTTAACCACATGTTGGCCTAAGATTGGTACATATGAGACCATTGATTTGTGACAAGTGTAAGCTTGG
>JAOTQH010000018.1:3240833-3253178 GCA_025631255.1 Cornus kousa
ATTATGAGTTTTTAATATAAAAAAATCTAATTAGACAAGGATATATATAAATAAAATAAAATAATTTCTATAAAATAATTAAAAAATATATGAAAAGAAAAATTCGATAAATTACAAAACATTCAATCATTCAATTCAAACGGGAAATTGTAATTTTAGTGGGGGCATCTTCATAAATCCTCAAAAAATTGAAGTATTAAAAAATAAAAATAAAATTAGTGGGGACGAATTGTAATTTTAGTGGGGGTATCTTCATAAATTTTAAAACATTTAAGGTATAAAATAAAAATATCAAAGATCCAGTAGGGGCAGTCCTATGTTGAGTCCGTGCCGACTAGAACCCTCACCATCAATTCCTAATACACGAGATACATTAGGCTACAAATACCAATGGTATAGAAAGTATGCAAGTTGCAACATGGATAAATTAATTTTATCAACTAAAAGGAGGTTCAAGTTGAGGCTTGAAGGTCACCAAAACCACTAATGCATTCAAGTACTAGTACAAAGGACCAAGTCAAATCACAATCCAAACCTTAACAAATCCTCCAAATCCAACAACCCCATTTATAGAATACATGATTAGATTTTATAAATACTTTCCTATACAGATGAAGCTTCAACAGGTATCTGATGGCCCGCCCACTTCTCTTGATACACCACCACCTAAGGAACACAACCACAACTCAAGCAGGCTTAGCTGCAGTGGCCTTTCTCTTGTGTGCCTTTGCACTGTTCATGTGTGCTTCTCATTCGCGTAAATGGCGTCGATGGAAGGCTTACTATGGCTACCACAACCACGATCCTGTCATACAACTCAACTCCGAAGGAATGATTCACGGAATCCAATTCAACAACGGTGAAGGGAGCGCTTATAATGGTGGTGAAGTCTCAGTTTGGCAGAAGAACATACTGATGGGCGGGAAGTGCCAGCTTCCGGATTTTTCTGGTGTCATTATTTATGACTCCACCGGTAATGTCGTTGCCCCTGCCAAAACTTCTCGTGCTCTCCCATGGAAATGATCACCATCAGAGAGTTTTGAAATCAAAATTATGTTGCTTTATTGTGTCTATAAGGTCTTGGTCCTTGTAAATTTGGCTTGAAACCCTTTTCAGGATAATAATCATGTGACATTCTTCTCAAGATCACTTTGCCAAGCTCATTGATACGAAAAGGTTGTATTCTGAACCTATGGCTCAGTGTTTATGGATTATTAACCGAAAGCTGCGAGAACTTTTATCCCTAATTTACTTGTGTAGCCATATATTTTCACCAGCAATGGCGTCAAGAAATTGCATAATTTAACAGCCAGACAAAAGCCAATGATCCACAAAAAATGAATTTAAGAAAGATAAATGAATTTAACAATACATTTAAGTGCATACTTTAAAAGGTACTTAATTCATATATGATTCACACACTAACTGCATTTAACTGACCCTCAATGACTCTTTGGACGAAGAACTCCGCCCTCTAAACCCAACAACATTTAGTTTTGAAGACGTAGATTTCACACCAGATTTTCTGCTATCTTGCTGTTTTTTCACATGAGTCGTTGCTCTTTTTGAGCTACTCGCACCTGAAGATTTTAATGGCTTCGACATCTTAACTGCTTTCTTCATGGGTTTGGATGGAGCAGACACTTTTCCATACTTCGATCCTGATACCTTTTTGGCAGATGAAACCTTTCCATGCACACTTGAAGATTTCACTGATGCAGCTTTAGTCTTGTTTTTCTGATTTGAATCTTTTACCTGCCCCTTCTGCCCGTTTATTCGGGACCTGGCAATATCCCTCCTGACGTTATCTGCTGTTACAGATTCCAAGCTCTCATTCTTCATTATGGCCTCCTCAATTCGGGAGGCTAAAATCACGTCCCTCTTAGTGACCAAACTTGTCACTTTACCTATTAAGAAAAACGGTTTCTTGATTGAGCAACTCAAAAAATAAATAAGTTAAAAAAGAACTGACAATCTCAAATGACGGATTTCTTTCATTTGAAATCATACAAAGAGTTGTTATTTACAATTCATCCTGACATGTAAATGCTCAGGAATGAATGCAATAGAATTTATTACATACAAAATATTTAGATGCTTCCATCAAATTTAGGTGATATATTTCATTCCCTTTGAGCTCAAACTATCAAGTTAATTAATCCAATCCACAGTCCAAATAAATAGGCAGAGGAATCCCATTGTGTTTACATGAGCCCTATACGCCCTTCTATAATCTATTTCTTCTTAATATTGGAAAACTAGAGAATTAGATCCATACCTTTCGCACCCATGCGAGCAGTTCTTCCAGTTCGATGGAGGTAGTCAATCTAAAAAGTTGAAAAAAGAAAAGGAATTTTAAGCTTCAAATGTAGAAAAAATAAATTGAAACACAAGATGATAAGAAAGCTAAACAAAAAAGCAGTAACCGAAGGAGCTTACAGAGTTCATGGGAAAATCAAACATAATAACATGATCTACATCCATGTCCAGTCCCCGAGCAGCCAAGTCCGTGCATACCAATGTGGGACAATCACCATCTTCACTCTTAAACTTATTGAGGTTTTCAACCCTAGTTTAAGATAAAATAGTAATATTGAAGACAGAAGAAAACGCTAGTAATTTCAAATACCTTACAAGTCTACTTGATATATAGCATCAACATTTTTTGTTGTTATCACCATTTAGAGAAAGAAAGAGGGGAAGCCCATTAGGGTTTTCTTACTTCAAAATATAAAAAACTTAATGCCTTTTGTTATACTTGAGCTTTACACACACAACAATTGAAAATTTAATAGGCATGTAGATCAAGAGGACATCTAATAAGTTCCAGATCTTACAAGATTCACTCTTTTGATGTGTGTGTATATATACATTTTTGTTATGGTATTTCTTCTTGTTCTGTAGGGAGCTAGAGAGGGCTTTGTTAAGGTTGTTTGGTAGCACATATGCTCGTATGTTCACTCGCAATGATGCATGGTGATTCATTTTTCACCTAACACAATAAAATCTACCAGGTTTATAGATGCACTTCTGATTTCCATGCAAGCACACAGGCACAGAGACATATTGCTAATAATACCTTGCCTTGTCTCACCTTTGTTCCGCTGGCACCTCTCCATGGTAATTTACAGTAGATATTTGATTTTCACTGAGAAAGTGATCCACAGCACGACTAGAATTCAATGTGTTACAGAACACCATCACTCTGTTTCCCTTTGCTAAACTTGGCTCTAGAACCTGCATTGACATCATCATATCACCCACTGTGATTTTTACCCTTTTGGCAGAATATCTTACTTCAAAACTAACACCAACTCAATTGTATCACATAATTCAGTTTTTGATTTTGCAGATAAACTCGAATGGTTCTACTTAAAATGTTTAACTAAACTCAATGGGGGAAGGGAATCATTTGGATAAAAAAAAAGTACCATGAATTTTACTTAAAATGTTTAACTAAACTTGAATAGTTCTACTTAAAATGTTTAACTGTCGCCTCCAAGCCAACAGATTAGACAACAGAAGGTACCATGAATTTTAAACATGAATGAATTTGTGAGTAAGTACAGGTGAAGCTGATGGAGAAAAATGTGGGTCAAGGTGGATAAAGACGATACTATCACCAATTTAGATATTGCCAAACTTGAACAAAATGGTGACTGATGAGAAAGGATTCATGTACCAACACAAGGAGTTGGAACTAAGCAATTTGGCGTCAAGTTGATGCCACTTATTTAGGAAAAAGAAAAAGTTGATGCCACTTGAACAGCTGATGTATAAATTAATGGGGAATGAGCATATGAACTCAATCGACACCAATCACCCACAATTACATCAAAGTCTTAATGTCCGTTTGAAACTACGTGAAGATGTTAGTTTTCCATTTATTTCCAATGGTTTGAACAAAGAAATTCATAGTGTCACATGCATTAAGAAAACAATAATTGCAATAAACAAAATTCCTTGAATCTTCAAACTTGGCCAACATATTGCTAGGATGCAATTATTTTAGTTCCACTTCCAAAACAATTTAGGTCCTTTGTGCACTAACATCAAATGTTTAAAATTTTAGTTCCACAGTTATTGAGTTTAGCCATCAAAGTATCAAAACTTAGGTACCATAGTATTATGAATAAGCTAAATAAGTATCAATCCAGATAACCCGAACTTGGAGAGAGGGATAGCCCAAATTCATCAAGAGTATAATAGCAACATAGAATATATTTTAGATCCTTCATACCGCACTCTAAGCACATGTCTGTGTTTAGCAAGCTATATAGAAACTTGATTCATTAGTACCACTTCCACCAAAATCACTACAACCACCACCATCAACTACCACTATAAAAGTTGGTAACTGATATAGACTAAGGTCCAAAGAAACAGACCTGTAGCAATGACTCCATCTTGTTTTCAGAACCTGAAAGTTTGATAAAATCATGACGAGCAGAAGCAATCTTCTTATGCAGTGTTGAAGTGCACAGATGTTCAATTCCTTGAAACTCCTCATCAACCAACTTTTGAACTGCCTGCATAATTTCGCATTGGTTAGCTATCCAACATCCTTGAATACTAAAATCTGTAGAGAAGCATATCCATTAGATAACAAGATAACTATTAAAGGATACTGCATCGCCAGAATTCACCAAATAAAATTCAAACACCATGATATGGCTCCAAAATTGGGGCCTGTTTGGCAACCACTTTGTTTTGTGTTTTCTGCTGCGGAATGAAAAAAAAGTAGATACAGTTGAAAACATGTTTGGTAATGTTGTTGTAGATTTTGTATAAGTTGGTAACACTTCCAAAAGGAGGAAGAAAATGGCAGAAATAAAATCTCACTTCCAAGTCTTTCCGAAGCAAGGCACTACAACACATGTACATAGATACATATATTTACATGCATTCACCAAATAAAATTCAAACACCATGATATGGCTCCAAAATGAGGACCTGTTTGGCAACCTCTTTGTTTTGTGTTTTCTGCAGTGGAATGAAAAAAAAGTAGGTACAGTTGAAATAAAATCTCGCTTCCAAGTCTTTCCGAAGCAAGGCACCGTAACACATGTATATAGATACATATATTTACATGCATAGCATAAACACATATCTACACGTATATATACATATATAAATATATACACACATACATATATTTGTGCATTATATACACACACCACATATTGATAGTTGCTGTTAAAAAAAAAAATGATAGTTAGGACAGGAAGTCGGGGCTCTGATAGCCGATTTTTCAACATCAGTCAGCTCGGACCTCCACTTAGATTCACCCAACTTCATCCTGGTCATGGATAGACCACCCAGGTTTGGGTCAATAAGTAGTGACAATTGCCCTATGAGGACTCGCTTTCGCTATGGCTCCAGTGGGTTCCTTTAACCAAGCCACTGCCTATGAGTCGCTGGCTCATTCTTCAACAGGCACATGGTCGGAGCCCCAGGCTTCTCCCACTGCTTGGGAGCTTACGGTTTCAAGTTTTATTTCACTCCCCGATGGGGGTTCTTTTCACCCTTCCCTCATGGTACTACTTCCCTATCGGTCACCCAGGACTACTTAGCCTTGCAAGATGGTCCTTACTGATTCACATGGGATTCCACGTGCCCCATGCTACTAAGGGTCAATAACCTAGAGGGGTGTTAATAAATCTTCTAGAATGGAATACCGAATATAACTAGCTTTTGAATTTATACTAAATTAATATTAATTTAAATTCAATTCCATAGCAGAAAAGTAAAAATCATTCAGTCCATTGCAAGTAAAAAATAAATAAAGCAATAGACATAAAGGTTTTTACATAGAATACCCCAAAGGGGAAAAACCACAGGACCTAGCTTAAGCAAACCAAATCCACTATGAGAAAAAAGGTTTAAAAACTATATTACAGTTCCCAAATCCCCAGAAATTCCTAGTTACCTCCTTGACACAAATTGACGCCAAATTTTCCCCTAAAAGTCTCCAGGCCACCAGTTATTTGGTCTCAGCCACTAGTCTTCCAGTTCAATGTCACTTTAATAGATTGAGGTTAGTTTTCAACTCATCAATCGAAATACGCTGCAGTATATGTCAACACACAAATGAGGAACACTTACCAAAACTAAGTATGATGAGATAAATAATGATACAATACCCTAGCATGATATATTTATACACAAAGTAGAAGTATGAGGATAAGGTTTGTAGTGTTTTAAACTAGAATAGAAACCGCTTTTCCGCATGGCTCGATCTAAAGAAAAACATATCAATCAATTGACGTGATTCCAGTGACCCTCGATCGATCGTAGTTCTATACTCCGAAAAAAATCATATGAAGAAATATCTGGAAACACTTTTGTGCATATTCTAAAGATTTTAAAAAAGGAAATAGGATCCAAATCATGAAGATTTATGAAACCCTAATTATGAATGTAAAAACCCTAGATTGGTGAGTGCATCAATGTGTTATTTTGCCTTCTTACCCTCATAGAAGAAGATTACTAGTATACCCTTAAATGTAGGGGTGGCAAAAATTTGTCACAACACATTATCACGACACGGGATAAGCGGGTTTGGGTTTGGGTTTGGGATAATCAGGTTTGGGTCATAAACAGGTCGTCATGATTAGACACGCAAACTAACCATGCTGTGTTCGAGACTGACCCGCGTAACCCGCAAACCCATTTAACCTGGTTTGTTAAACGTGTCATGTCAACAAAGAATATGACCCATCCCACTTATAACCCAAACAACCTAGTGTAAAAGGTTAAGTCCAAAAGGACCAAAACATTTTGGCCCCAACCCTAATTGCATTACAGGTCGCAAACGGCTACTCTAGCTTGCTCTAACCCTGATCGCGAATGCATGGCCAACCCTTTTGTAATCTGTCTTCTCCAGTGAGCACCCCTGGTCGACGAGCACCCTTCTATATAATCTAACTTCTCCAGAAATGAGCACCACCAGACGAGCACCAAACATTCTCTGCTATCTCTGTGTATGAATTTGAGGTTGAATCTTGATATACAAATCCGGCATCTCCCTGTCCTGTTGTAATCTCTCTCTCTTCAAAAAAATTATGCAGAAAAACAATAATGTGACCTAACTAGTCTTTCGTCACACCCATGAGGCCATGATTGGAAAATATTAGATTTTACATTATTTATAATTGTTGGAGAATATTATAGGAGTGATTTTAGAACATGATAGAATATTGATTGGAGTGATTTATGGGATTGATTTTAGGAATCCTTCATCAATGTATTTTTCATATTAATCTCTTGTATTCTTTCACCTATACATAGAGGTGCTCATTGTAAACAATATTAAGAGAGAATGTAATGAATAATGAAATATATGTAGCTCTTTGGGCTCTTTGTGCCGTGGATGCAGGTCCTAGTGGCTAAATCACATAATAGTTGTGTTCAACTCAATTAATTTCTCTCTTCGCATATATTATATGCTTTACAACATGGTATCATAGCACGTTCATCATACCCTACTCTATACTCTATTCGTCTCGAATCTTCAGATCAACTCATCTCGAATCTTCGGATTAACTCGTCTCGGACTCTCGACAACTCCGTATTTAGTTTCAAGTCGGACGCTTAAGTTAAACCAACTTGAGGGGGAGTGTTGGAGAATATTATAGAAGTGATTTTAACCTATGATAGAATATTGATGGGAGTGATTTATGGGATTGATTTTAGGAATCCTTTATCAATATATTTTTCATATTTATCTCTTATATTCTTTCACCCATAAATAGAAGTGTTCATTGGAAACAATATTAAGAGAGAATATAATGAAAGAAACGAAGCCCTTTGGGCTTTGTGTTGTGGATGTAAGCCCTGGTGCTGAACCGCATTATATTATTATGTTCTTTATGTTTAATTTCTCTCTTCAATTTTTTTCTCTCTCAACATGGTATCAAAGCCTAATTTCTCTGTCTAGGTTCGGACCCCTATTTTGGGATATTCCCTTAGTATTTGAAATGTTGCTAAGGGTTTCTCGGTGCTATTTGTGACTTGTTTGGGCTACCGGTGTGTCTAGTAGCATTATTCTTTGCCTTTGCTGTGTCTCCGGCAGTTTTTGCTGACTTGCTTGGGCTGCCGGTGTTTTCGGTAGCATTGTTCTTTGCTTTTTCCGTGTCTCCAACAATTTTATTGACTTGTTTGGGTTGCCGGTATGTTCAGTAGCCTTGTTCTTCACCATTGCTGTGTCTCCACCTTTGCCTTGATTAGGCTTGCCGGTGTGTTTAGTAACATTGTTATTCGCCTTTGTCGAGTCTTTGGTAGTTTTTGTTGACTTGTTTGGGCTGCCAATGTGTTCGGTAGCATTGTTCTTCACTTTCTCTCTTCACTATTCATCATTTGCACTTCATGCTCCAACTTAAGGGGAAGTATTGAAGATTTAATGAAGGAATCAGTGGACAAGAATCCTCCAGTAATTAATGTTCTTTCCTATTATTCAAGATTTACTGTTACAAGAGGAATCAGTGGAGAAAAATCCTCCTTGTTTCCTATTTTCTATCTCTTTCCGTTCTCATCATTTCTTCTATATAGAGGAGCCTCCACCATTGTATTTTGTATGAAAAGACAGATTATAATGAAAGATATGTAGCTCTTTGGACTCTTTGTGCCGTGGATGTAGGTCCTAGTAGCTGAACCACGTAATAGCTGTGTGTTCTACTCGTTTAATTTCTCTCGTAACATATATTTTTTGCTTTACAACAATAACATTATTTTCATCACATTTCAGTGTATTTTCATGTTTTGTTTGCAGTTCTGACCTTTTTTACCTGCTGATGAGCATTGTAATGGTCAGTTTCTACTAAATCCTCTTACATTTCTTATGTTGCTCCAGATCTAATTTATTTGCTATGCTGTGAGAAACCTTTTTGGTGATTTAAGGTTCTTTAAAAGAGGTTATATATGTGATTTGAACTGTGTTTTTATTTGCTTGCATTTTACCAATTTGATTATGTAATGTGTGTCCTTCTCAATTCTTAGTGTGTTGTTTATTTATGTTTATTGCAATTTTGATGCATATTTGTATGATCAGTCCTTCCAACTCCTTATAAAAAAACAAATTAGTTGTATATATAACAGCTTATAAACATTTTGCTAAGATAAGTAGTCTGAGCACCATTGGAACATTTATATATTTATATTATAATTATGTCAATAAAATTAAATAAAGTAAGATTAGTAGACTAATTTTTTTGTTTTTTGATAAGTAACATGTATAAAAAGCACTCAAAAGGGGAGCGTGTCCCAAGGGAACTACACAAGGCCAAAAAGGCCTCTAAACATTCAAGGAGTCCAAAAAATCTACAATCTGCGCTAAATATCTATAATTTCTCCCTATAACCCAACAAAAAATAGTAGTAATAACTGCGAACTTAAGCATGGAGATAGGAGTCTCCTTTCCTTCAAAGGATCTCTTGTTTCTTTCGAGCCAAAGACACCACAAGACACACAATGGCGTAACCCTCCAAACATCCCGGACTTGGGCCCCAACTATGCAACCTCTCCAAGCGTCAATCAACCCTCTAGAGGACGTTGGCAAAACCCACTGAACACCAAACAAGCCAAGCATCAAATCCCAGCACTCCCTAGCCATGGTGCAATGCAAGAGAAGGTGATCCACCGTCTCCTCATCTCTATGACACATGTAGCAACAATTGACCACAACCTGATTCCTTCTCCTCAAATTATCCTAAGTCAAAATCTTCCCCAAAACAGATGTCCAAGCAAAGAAAACCACCTTTAAGGGGGCTTTGGAGCACCAAACAGCCTTCCACGGGAATGGAACCCCGAGTCCCTCCATGAAACATCTATAGAAGGACCGAACATCAAAGTGGCCATGAGAAGCAGATTAGTAGACTCTTTTTAAAAAAAAAAAAAAAAAGTGATGGGAAATCCTGTAATAAGGTTTTGCAATGTTCTAGTCAACGATAAGGTGGTGGTATTGTCAAAGTTTCTTTTGATACTTCCATTACAGTGCAAAGTGGTTTAAAACCCGTATTTCTCTAAAATTGTCAAAGTTGATTTTAGAATAAGACTTTCATTTTACAATATCATATAAAGTGAAAGATTTTCTTATTAAATTTCAATTTGATTCTAGGTCCCTTTGCTTGAGTTTTTTCATGTTCTCTGTTGTTTATTTACAGGATATGGTCCTTGTGTTGTATTTGTGTTCTAAAAAGGTTTTATCCTTCCTTTGATTGTAAGCTTGGTTTTTGTTGATATAAAATGACACTTGGGAAAAGAGAGAGAGAGAGAGAGAGAGAGCAGTTCAGGAAACAATGTTGTTCCATTATCCATTTTTCAGATATTGATAGCAGTATTTCTCTCATTTTTGACCATGTAAATTAATAGTTTTTGGACAGTTCTTAATATGGTGTAAAGGCAACTGAGGTCCTTGGTTGTCAACAGGTACAGGTTCATTAGTTTTCTTTTCTTCTCCCTTTCCCCCACCTCTTGCCCCTCCTGTTCATCACATATATCATACTTTGTTAATTCATATGACGCTATTAGATAGTAGTCCATGTTGTTCATATGGCCCACCAAGTAAGACAAATTAAATAATTTGTTTATATGCTTAATTCTTCAATTTTTTGTTCTACTTGAAGGTTTTGTTAATTTTTTTCTTTTTATATAGGTATTGTCGTGAATACAGCTAATAGTTAGCTATTCCTTAATTAGGGGCATAATTCCTGCATGAGCAAATCAGGCTATGGTTGGGGGTGAACACCAATCCTGCTACTACTGAGGAACTGCTTCGTATCTCCAAGGCTGAGAATGATTCAATTGTCAAGCGTGCTAATCCTCTATCCATTTCCACAATTCAGGTAATACTTCTCTTCATTCTTTACTCAGTTCCCTTGGATCATGATTCCAGACCCTCATATCATATGACAGGTAACCCCTCTCTCTGTCTGACATTTCTCGTATGTCTTCTCCCTCATTTGTCATAATAGCTAATGGTGCCAGGTCTCTAGTGAAAGAAATTAGTACCGTTGGCACCTCCAGTCCAACCTTCTCTTCTCCCTTGTATATACCCGAATTTCCCTTTAATTTGTTACCAGTTTTTAAACTTGCCTCTCCCTTAAAATTGCTCAGTAACATTCTATCTTACTCACTTTCAGGATCTAAAGACGAAGAGACTGATAGGTGGGGGATTTGAGAAGGATGTGCTTTAATACTTTCAGCCATCTTGTTCGCCTATTTCATCAGCACCCCTTTTCTCTTCCTCCAAAAGTTTTTGGGTGCGTTTGTTTTATGCATAATTTAAATCCAAGATGGGACAAACTTGTCCCTCGAGTTCACAAATACCAATATTTGGGCTATTCTTGCACTAAGAAAGGATATGGGTGCTACAACCCTTCTCTACGAAAACATTTTGTGTGTGCTGATGTGACATTGTTTGAGCACGTTCCATATTTTAAGGAGGTAGTCAAGTGAAGGAACCTATTTTTCAAGACACTGTTCTACCATTTCCGATTCTTGATATTCCTCCCGCTCCTATGGTTTATACTCAGCAACGTCGCAAGAATGTCTCTCCTACTCCTACCACTCCCCATGACAAATATCTTGTGCCACCTGCCCCCGCGGTTGAACAGGTAGGGCCTTCCTTGGTTCCTTGCATCCTCCATGGTTGTTCATCCTTCATCTTGATCTTCCCATTGCATTTCAAAATGGTAGAAGGGTTTGTATTGATCGACCTATATCTCATTTTGTTTGTTATGACCATTTGTCACCTTCCTTTTGAGCTTTCTCTTTATCCTTGTCGACTGTTAGGGCTGCAGCTTGGGCGGGTTAACCCAGCCCAGCCCAACCCCAACCCCAACCCAGAGATTTTGAAATTTGGACATACAATTCACAAATCGGGTTCATGTTCGAGTTGGGTTTTATCAAAACCCAGACATATTCGGGTTGGGCTCAGGCTCAACCCGAACCCAACCAGAAACCCGAAAAAAAAAAAAAAGTTCTCTCTCTCTCTCCTCTCTCTTCTTTCTCACTCTTCGAGCGAGTGCAAGTAGAGTTGTGAATATCTCGTGGACAAAAAGCACAGTATACTTGCAGGCTTGAGGCCCAATATGAGTTAAAAAGATAATGATGATAATAATATAATAAATAAATAAGAAAAAACGTAAAAGCCCTAGATTGTGTCGTGTGTTCCTCTCTCCTTGATGAAGCGAGGAAGACGACTCACACAGGTCCTGCGATTTTTTTACCTCCGGCGACCCACAGCAACTCCGGCACGATTCCGTTTTGTGGAGAGAGAAAGAGATGAGGCTGTTGACGCACAACATGCTGTCGTCGAACATCAAGGGCGTGACGAACGGCTTCCCG
>JAOTQH010000018.1:3262139-3274507 GCA_025631255.1 Cornus kousa
ATCTTTCGAAAAATTTACTCCTAAATGGCATCCACAAGGCATACAAGGAGTATTGGACTCTCAAGTCAAGCAATTTTCAAATTTTAAGCAATATAATCCTCAAAAGATCAAAATCATAACAAACATGGACAAATCATAGAAAATCCCCCAAATACACAAGTTATGCTCAAAATTTTGAATTAAAAACAAACACTGTAAAGAACACACATTACCCCCAAACTTAAATGGCACAGTGTCCTTAATGTGCAAAGAGAACAAAAGGAAAGAGTATACCAATGCGGCTGTGGCAAAGTATGGCCGGGACATATATATCCAAAGTGGGTGGTATAACCCCCCTAAACTTGGGATTTATTATGGTCCTAAAAAGATGGCACCAGGGCAAAACCTCATAAGATAACAAAAGGGATAATAACAGTGCACAATGGACATGCAAGTGTAAATGGGATAATAAATGAAATAAGGAGAGAGGAATAAGACTCTCTCACTGAAGTCACCGGGATGCACTTGATAATGGAGTTAATAACAGATAGATATATCAATAGAAGAATTTGACATCCAAAATGATCATGCATAAAGAGAGTAAATAAAATAGTACATGGTACATCATAGTATCTAAGCCAACAGACTGGCTGTAAAAATATCATAACAATATCAAAAAAAATAATCAAGTATCACAGATATATAAAAAGAAGATAGAAAGATGAAGAGATCAAGTAGAGGAAGTAGGATGAGCGAGGTGTGATCCCCGGATATCTTTAGAAATGCCCTGCAGCGTAGTCAAGAGGTCCGTACGGAGAGTGGATATGTCTACTCAGAGAGATACTACCGCATCCTCCAAGGTCTGGATACGCTTTCCTAGGCTGGGTGTCTGAACTAGACTGTCAGGTATGACTGGATTAGGAGACTTATGCACGTCCTGACTCTGCTCTTGAGAATGAACTGGCAACCCTATCGGAGAGTGATGTGGTAGCTCCTCTGGAGGCTGCTGCTCCAGGTAAATCTCCATATGTGCTGTAGCCGCCGGTGCGACTATTGGATCTGCTACCGTTCCTGCCTCTGCCTTTTCTAACTCTGCGGCCTCAGCTGCCAAGATGGCCTCGTTCTCTAGACTCTTTATAAGAGCATTGTAGCTCTTATTCCAGTCCTTCTTGCCACAGTGGCAAGCCTCTGACTCAGTATGCTCCTCCGGGTGAAATGGGTAATGCTGGTCCTGGAGGATCTGTGTAATCAGATATGCAAAGGGGAGGAACTTGGCCCGCTTGGGCTTAGCCTTGCTGATGTAATCTGTGTAGAGCTTCATCATTACACTACAGTAGAGTGTAGGAATAGAAAACCAATGGTCTATATAGAAGGTGTAGGGAGCTGCCAGAAAGTCTGAACGCCGTTGGATCTTATGGCCCGCCATAAATACATTTCGGTAAAACACCGAGTTAAAGAACTATAAATCATCGAGAAAATAAGTCATGGTGGTGAATGTCTCGCCATCACTATAAGGACCTGTCAGGGTAATGGCTATGTCTGCATTAGGTGGCCTCCTCAGGATGGGATAATCAAGGTCAGGAAGGCAGACATGTGGGCACCAAGAAGATATGGCCAATGTATCAACTGTAATGCAGATGGAATGGCCATCAATAGTAGTCCGTAACTCAGATAGATTACTCGAGGTTGGCCAGAGGTTCTGGTAGAACAACCGAACGTGCCGCGAGTAAACCAGGTTGGTCACTGGAGCCAGTATAGCCGAAATGCAGCGGCGAGAAATATCTTCATGGGCTGCCCTGGTCAAACCGAGAGAAGAAAGCAGTGTCAAATACATACACATGTGCCACTAAAAGGCGTGAATATCTCCTGCTAGGTCTATCTCGGACCTAGCCGGGCTATGCCGGTGGTGGTGAAGGAGATGGTATATGCTCAGCCTCATCTGCCGATGAAGAAGATGCGGAAGCAGAAGATTGTAATCGGGTGTCTGCTGCTGAAGACTGAGCTAGAGCTGGCTCTGGAGCTGGATCCTTAGAATGGGAAGGCTCCGCAGGCTCCTCTACCCTCTGCCGTACTCTAAGCTCATATTGCCGGCGGGAAACTATCTTAACTGGGGCCATGGCCTGTAAAAAGAAAAGAAACACTTACAACTGGAGTCAGTAACAGATATAGCATATGAAATATAGAATTAAGGCACAACAGATAGAAACATGTTTGTCAAGTTAGGATAGACAATTCAAAATGAATTACATGAATCTATGCAAGTGATAATGCAGCTAAGTATAGACAATGAGTAAGTGAAACATGCTAGATATGAGAGAGCATAATGCATCCAATGTGGAAAACACAGGCATTGGGCATAAATAAGATTGCATGGAACATAAAAGATGGCATATGAAGTGTGTATGTAAATCTATGATGTTCGATCGATCATGAAAGGATGAGATCGATCAAAGTTGGATCGATCAGGACTTGAGTGAGATCAATCTTGATCTGATCGATCAGAGCATAACTGTGATCGATCGAAATATATATATATATATATATATATATTTCTTTGTATTTTTTTTTTTTATTTTCCTTGCATTTTAACTTACTTACATTTTTATTTTATTTCCCTTTTATTTTACTTGTGTACATATTTTGTTTATTTTCATTTAAAAAAAAAAAAAATTTGGTGACTTTTGCTCTATATTGCCTTAGAGTGTATGATTTGCTCTCTTTATCCCATTGTGATATGTGAGTTTGCTAGTGTGGTTATCCAAATAGGTTGTTGATTCCAAGTTTAGGGAAAATGTCTTTCAAATTGGATCATTGCCGAGCTTCATAGGCTTTGCCACCACAGTATATTCTTTTCATCTTTTTCATTGTTCTCATTGCACATTGAGGACAATGTGTAGTTTAAGTTTGAGGGTAAGATGACTTTGTTGCATTCTACTGAAGTTTGAGCTTTAATTGCATGATTAAGATTTGAAATCCATTTTAGCTATGTTTTTTTATCTTTTGAGTCCTATGTTCAATTAAATTACAAAATTTCTTGTTTTATTGAGAGTTCAATACTCCTTGTATACCTTTGGATGCCATTTAGGAGTAAATTTTTCAAAAGATTGAAATAATGCTTGCTTTTGTGGTCCACATCATCTTGTTTGTGAGATTATTTTGAGATTCGACTCTAGAGTTCTACAATTGCACAGGCGCACACTAACATTCATTTGTGGGGTACATGCTTAGTTGATCATTATTTTGGTTATATCCCAATTGAGCTAGTAGGCTTTGAAAGCTTTCATTCTTGACAAGATGGCCTTGCATGCTAATAACAAACCTTTTTACCAAGTAGCCAGGATTTTTGCCTCATTAAGCATTGAATTCTCGCGCTGAAAAGTGAATGGCCCGCACAATAGTTTAAAAAAAAGAAAAGAAAAAAAAAAGTAGTAGAAGAAGAAGAAGAAGATAAAAGAAAAGTGAGCGCTTCTTGCCAAAGGTGAGGAGTAGGGAAGTGATTAGATGAGAGTTGTTTTGATTTATAACCTAGTTGATTTGAGCTTGTAAGTCTTTAGGGGTATCTTTACACCTAATGCCCAAAAGCTGTTCGATTTGGGAGTCATTGACCTAATGCTTGTTACATGGATCTTCTAGAGAGTTTAAGAGATCACTACATTGCACCATAGTCTTATCTTTGATCCTAAAAAAAAAAAAAAAAATCATTTTGGAAATAAATTAAATAAAAAGGTTCATTCTTTGTCTTGATGATTTGTACTAGATTTGTGTGCTAGTTTGAGACCGGTTGTGCCCATTTCATTGATTTGCTAAGAGAGCAACATATTTGATGCTGGTTCACTCAAAAGGATGCTAGAGTTGATTTGATTTGTATGATTATCTTGCTTGATGTGTGGAGGACCATATTTGCTTGCTTGTTGTTGAAATTTTGGGAGATTGCTTATAGATGGTTGAAAAATAGTATACTTGAGGTAGTTTTCTTTCAATGCAATTGCGTTCCTTACGCTAAATGCAATCGTGTTCCCTACGAAAGTGGTGTTATCCTTTTATTATTTTCTAGTTCATAGTTGTATAGTTGTTCATTTCTTTCTTTACTTCGGAGTTCATTGACAGGGACTAGCAATATCTAAGTTTGGGGGTGTGATAAGTGCTCAAATGCTACACATTTTAGCATCTAAGTTAGGGTATTTTAGTACTTTCATCTATCTTTACTTTCCCATTTTAGTCCCTTTTTTTTTTTTCTTTTTTTTTTTTTGGTCGATTTCAGGTCAATAAGGTTCAAATGGGCTAATTTCAATTCATTAAAACGTTGTTGGAGTCAAGCAAAGATAGTCTTTTACTTACTTTACTTTGCAGTATTTATATTTATGATTGTGGATGTTTAAATTGGTCATATAATTTAACCAATCATAAATTGAGCAAGTTGACCTAATAATTAGATCTAGGTCATTAAACGAGTTAATCACAATTAAAATCAATTAACTGTTTTCGCATTCCGCGTAACTCTATTTTCATAGAAACAAAGCAGCCAAAATTTACTGAATGACACCAAAATTTACTACTAGTGTTTAAGTAAATCAAACTGTATTGCCTCGTGGTCTCTGTAAAAAGCATACATATATATATATATATATATAGTTTTCGGGCCTTTGATGAAGTTCTTAAAGATCAAGAAGCAAACCGATTAGTTCGGGGCCAAAATGGAACTAAATAAGGCTTAAAGGAACTTACCAACACTGGGGGATCAATCCCCCACTGTTGGCAGAAAGGTGCAAAAAAATACCCCTTGGGGATCGATCCCCCAGTCCCTGACAGCTTTGCGGGAATTGTCAATTTTTCTCTTTTTTAACCTACTTGGGTCGGACTTCTTCTAAATGGGCCAACCATTGTTTTGTTAGTTTTCATTTTGTAAAAAGGTGGATAGAAAGTTAGAGATAGAGATTAGGGTTTTGGAAAAAAGAGAAGTGGAGGCACAAAAGAGTCATTCATTTTTATTTTACATTGTAACTTTTATATTTTTATTAGTTTTCTCTAGAGAAGTTAGAGATTAGGGTTAGAAAAAAAGAGGAGAGGGGAGGTACCAAGAGCACATCTCAAGATCTACACACACTCTTTCTCTAGAATTCAACAAAGAAGAAGAGGAAGAAGATGGAGCCATGTTTGGAGATTACCCTTGAGGGTTCCATGACCACATCCACTTCCTTCATAATTGGCTGGACTTCTCCTTGGGGCTTGGATGAGCCCCAAGTTTGTAATCTGAACCCTTGTCTTTAACTTTTTGGAGAATTTATCTTGTGATTAATGTTTTAGCCTTATGTATAAAATTAATCTTGGGTTCTCCTTCATTTCTATGCTTTAATTCTTCCTATTGATTCTCTATATGATTGCATGTTGTCTTATGTATGATTATTTGGGAATTGATCTCTACACTAGTTTTTCTATGTCAATTGCATGTCTATGTGTGGTTGATTGAGAATCTAGTGATGGCTATGCATGGTTTTCATTTGATGGGATTGTTAATTAATTTGATGGATTATGCTTAGGCTTGAAGGGTTGTGCTACACATTAGTTTATTTGTTGTTAGGCAGATAATCTATGCTTGAATTTGATATTTTATGGCTTATTATTGCAATTTCTATGATTTTCTAGATTGATGTGTGTTATAATTGTTACTAATTTGATAGGTCATGCTTAGACTTGATGGGTTGTACTACACTTAGTTTACTTGTTGGTTAGGTAGACAATTCATGCTTGAATTTGTTGGTTCATACTTAATATTGCAATTGGTAGTAACATCTATATTACAAGAATGTTTTTCCCAATTAGTTGAAAATATGTGATTAAATGAACGAACTTGGTGGTGATTCCAACGCTCTAAGCTTCTCATCTCATCTCTTAAATCCCTAACTCACTTTAGCTTAATTTAATTGCATTTTATGTTAATTGAACTTAGAGTAATCAAACCAACCCTCTCTTTGCAATCTTGTGATCCACTAGAGTCGAAGTTAAATTTCAACTACGTGTTTAATCCCTGCAGATGATCCGTACTCGCTATGCTTCATTAGTAGTAGTAGTGGTTTTATAAATGTAAATTTGATTAAAAAGGTTTCCTAAACCACATTCATATTTTGACCTTGTGAAGTGACCTCTCATTTGCTCTCACTCTCACTCTCACTCGATTGCGTTGTCATGTACTTAATTGAAAAGGTATTGACATTTACTGTACTCTTTTTCTTTTGCACAGGTTTTGTCCCAATGAGTTTTCCGGGCAAGGTTTTAATGAGGCAATTCTAACCTATGCAATACTCTTTTCTGATACACAAGAATATTGTATTATTTTTCCTTCGCTATAGTTTTTTTCCTATTGGGTTTTTCCTACCAAGGTTTTAATTAGACATATTTTTAATGTAGAATTATAAACCCCAAGGGGGAGTGTTATATATAATAGGGGGAGTGTTATACATTGTGGGTCCCATTATTATATAACACTCCCCCTATTATATATAACACTCCCCCTTGGGCATGCAATTTGCAATAGCAATGGTGACACCAAAACTTAATCCATGAAAGAATCAAGTTTGATTGGTGTAAGTGATGCAATGGACAGCAAACGAGGAAAATCAAGGGCGGCAAAAATTTTTAGTACAAATTGCAATTGTACACTACTTCAAACGGTTGAATGTCTAGATATATATGTATGTGTATCCTTCGGTAATGAATAAGAACAACTATCAGAATTCTTTTTTCTTCTCTCACTCATTGTCCTTTCAACTTTTGATTTCTATACTTTGATATTATATTTCTATTACAACATTTTTGTATTATTTGAAATAATACTTACAGATATAGATGATACCTAACTTTGGAAAAAATTTTGTACCACGGATTATTTTATAGTCACTTGATATATATGTGTGTGGTTAGATCATATAACAATATCTAAAAAAGAATATCTCAAATTTTTCATTTTTTTTTTGAATCCTCCTCCTACTTTAAAAGGTAAGAAAGTTCTTTGATTCTTGAAAATATGTTAGCATCATTTATTTATTTTTCTATAAAAACCAGTGGAAAGGCAAAGAGCAAAGATGTGTGTATGGTAGAGGTAAAAGTCCTCATTAAATTGAAATTACATTCTTTGCTTCTTAAGACGATTTAAATTAAAAACAAAAACCAAATCTTCTGCTAAATTATAAAACAAAACAGTAATGGATAATGATAAAAGAATCAGAAGAAAATTATATAAGTTCAAAGAATTCTCAATCAAATTCAAAACTGAAGTCAAATGGCAAGGAGTCTAAATAAACTGAAAAAAAAAAAAAAAAAAATCCCTCCACACTGTCAGAAGCCTAAAAAGAATTTCAGCAATCAAATTCCCAGTGAAACAGATTCTAATAAATTAGACAGTTAGTATAAAATGAAACCCCCGCAAACAATGATGGCTCATAAAGCCCTATAAAAAAAATGGGCTCGCAGATGCTCAAATCAAAAAATGTATTTACCGACCAGAATTGGCTCCCTTTATTCATTTAGGGACAGTGAACCGAGCTGATCACCAACATTCGATCCTGATAAACGAAGGACATCCATAGCCTCGCCAACTTTCTTCTTCAAAGCATCTGGAGACTCAATGAGATGGAGTACCTCTGTTTGGTCCATCTCCAGCAACATGCCAGTAACTTTTCCTGCATGATCATGTTCGAGATGCTCCACAAGGGGAAATAGTTGTTCCCCAAGCATCTGTCATTTTGACACAAGATAATATCAACAATTCTAAATTAGGTCTAACGGTCATAATAATTGTGACCGTGAACTTTAAGCAACAGCAATATACCTTGTCCTTGAGCAGTGTATAAATCCTTTGTAAATGCTAATTTCGTGTGCAAGAAAAATAAATAAAATAATTTGATAAAATAATTGGCATGGTGAAGGAGAGGAGAAAAGAAAATAAGGTACCAAACGCTGATTTTCTGGAGTAGCAGAAGCCAAAGCAGAAGCAAGTGTTGACATCGACACTGGGCTAGACCGCTGGACATCCAATGGAGTTGCTGGCAGCCCCGAAACATCAAGAGACAATGGCATCATCGGACCCACAAGACCCTGAGGAAGCATAGATGGGTCTCTACCATTTCGAGCACTGGGCACATATCTGAAGCCTTGGTTTGAGTTGCAATGCATCAACTAGATTTGAAATAACAACAGAAGAATCACTATTAAGAGGTCACAAGAAATTATATAATTGCCTATAAGGCAACCAACCTGGTGATTTTAAGTTGCTATTTCACAAACAACCTTCTCTTGTGGCAAAAAAGCAAAGAAAAAAAATAAATAAATAAAAATAAAAGACTTTGACATAAAAAAGCGAAGCTCGGAAGGTGGTAAATAAAGCAAAAGAAAATGCATTAAATGGCTTGTATGAAAAATTAGGTACAAAAGAAGGTGAAAAAGATATTTATAAGCTTAGAAAAAGTAGAGATATATTGATCAAATTAGATACAATAAGGATAAGGTTAGTTAAAGAGACTCACATGTTAAATAGATGGAAAGAATATTTTCAAGCAACCATTGAAGGCGAAATATTCTAGAAAAGATATTAGGACTAATGAAATTAACATATAACAGAGGATGCACTTAAAAAGATGGGTAATAATATATAATGCGGTAAGACCTGATTATATACCAATAGAGGTTTGAAGAAATTTAGGAAAAGTAGGAGCTTAACGGCTACCAAATTTATTCAATAAAAGGAAAAAAAGGAAAAGTGTTTAATAAATTGAGAAAGGTACTGTAATACGAATTTACCAAATAAAAGAAAAAAAAGTGCAATATAAAAATTTTGGTAAACCGGCCAATTGGTTTTCAGACACTATGAATTCAACCCCATTTGTATCAGATAAAGGCAAAGTTGTTGATGATTGAGCAGGATACATGGGAAAACATAACACATCAGAACTCCCAAAGAGCCTTATCTCCTTGGTTCTGATTACATAGCCAAAGGAGTGGGATTTATGGGTGGGTGGAAATAAAATAAGTGCCGAATTATGAAAAAATAGATTCTTTAGAGAAGCCATACCAAAGCGAAGTATTGAAATGGAATCTTCATCATTAAATAATTGAAGACAAACATCAGTAAACTGAGGCTTCTAGTAAAGCCGTTTCCTGCTATCAATTTACTGTCAAATAAAGAAGTGATCATATAGTGAACCCTGATGTGATAACATTTTCTCTTTTATTCCAATAAGAACATCAATCATCATCTCACCCTTAATATTATATATATATCCCTATAGTACACCAATATCGAATGCTAAACCAAGGTGAGATGGGAAGAAAGTAGGAAACCAATAAAATAAAAATATTTCCTTACAGCCATTGAGAAAAAGAATGCACCTGTTGTTGCTGCATCTGCTGAGCATCTCCACCTCTTCTTGCACCCACCCGATGCCCAGGTTGTCCTTGCCTCTGAAGTTGGTACGGCATAACAAAGTTTGGAGCAGCACCCGGGCGAATTCCAGGCAAAAGTTGCTGCTGGAAGCCATAGCCAGCAGGCTGAGGGGATAGCAGGCCAGCAGTACCTTGGCCAAAATATAGCTGCTGAGGAGCAAGCCTAGGTGCTCCATGGTGAAATCCATGCATTGCTGTGGGCAAAGGTGCCCGTATTTGAGCAAAATGCGCCTGAAGAAAAAAGAGGACAAAGGTACGGTGATTTATGATTGACACCGAGAGAATGATGAAAGTAATTATCCCAACAAAGCAACGAAAAAGATAGTAAAAATAGGAAATGTAAAATCGAAGCAAGAAAAGAAGAAAAGACAGTATTATAGGAAAATGAGCATACACAACAACACCAGAAATTTTCAAGGAAACCACATCTCATAACTGTAACTACAAAAACTACTAAAGAGGAAGTTTTAACTGTCCCAAATTCAAATAACACAAAAGCCTATAAACAGTGATAATTATAATTAACAATTATTTAATTATCATGGATATGTGTATACAAAAAGATCATTTAAAAACAACTACTACTTTTTGGTTGTCAAAGAGTTATCTTAGTATCCCTCTTGTGCCATTACTGCATTTATTGCTTAGTTCCATCACATACATCATTTATAGGCATATATAAATTAAAAAACCTAAAGTATATAAGCCTAATACAACTAAAAAATGTTATGAAAAATATAGTTTTCAATAGACACATCCAATAATTCTTTTCTTCAATACCTCCAAACTAAAACTCTGCATATACCATTTTAAAGAATGAGACTGGCTATCCCTACAAGAAATTTTCAGCTCATACACAAATTGTTTCATATACAAACATACAAAAAAAATTAAAAATTTTAAAAATTGTCTATCAGTTTGTCTAAAAATACATTTTTATATTTACTATTGCTAATCGACAACATGTAAAAAAAATGTGCAAGGGTAAGACAATTTTTGTCACAAAATTTGTTAGGAACCCTTGTTTCATACAATGGTTAAAGCTCGTGTTGACAGGCGTAGGATAAGATGCTCAATCTAAGGACAACAATTTTGTTCAAATAATGAGATGGTTAGATTTGCATCCACTCGATCTACTCCCAGCACCCTTGTCAAAGTTTGTTTAAAGAAAATTGATTACAGGGGCACATAGCGTATTTAAAAAAATAAGCGCAAAAAATATTCTATTAATTAAATTCAATCAACAATGCCATAGCTGAATACTGGTGCAGGACCAAAGCTTGAAGATCTCATGTGTATCTACAGGTCCAGACTTCTGGCATTTGTTAAACCAGTAAATGCTGATTTTTTTCAGAGTCAAGGAAACAATGATTGTCTCATAGTTAATGATTGTCACATGATTGTCCCAGAGTTCCATATCGAATTAAAAATAAAAAATAAAACTCAAAAGGTATTTTATTTAGGAAATTCAATCAACAATGCCTTAACTAAACACTGGTGCAGAACTAAGCTTGAAGATCTCATGCGTTTCTCTACTCTATACGTCCAGCGTTCAGGCATTTGTTACACCAGTTAATGCCATTTTTTCTCCAAGTCAAGGAAACAAATATGCCTGTCATAGTTAAAGCACCAGCTCTATCTAAGTTATCTTGATCCTATATTCTAACTACACCTCATAATAGTAAAAAACTATTGAATCCCAAACTGCTCCCTCATACATAGAGAACAATTCAATGACTGCAATCAGAAAAAGAAGTGCAATATATCACAGAAAGCTTTATACTAGACCACATTCTATACATGCTTAAAATATTTGAGTTCATCCAGTAAAACATAATTCTCATCACGAATCAACTAGACGCCTTGTTCCCATATGTGACAACCTTGGTTTTCAGGTCAGTGCGTCAGTAATGAACCGAAGGATTGACCCGATAACGGATCCGTAATGCTGAAGCAAAAGATGAATCAAAGTCTATAGAGAAATATACCACCTCCAAGACACCAAAGTGACCTTCCATGAAGTCACGGAGCTCAAAGAGTTCAAAAACGGAAACAAAAGGTCAAAGCGGGCAAAGACCTCAACCAAGGGGGTAAAATGGTCAAATCATAGTAAAAGAGGGGAACTTGACTCTAAACAAGTTAAAAAAGGTGTAAACAACCTAACTTAATCATTTCAAGACTTTCCAAGAGGTTCCATGAACATTGGACAAAAATCTCACAAAACGCCCTTTTCCGGTTTAAGCAAAATCTGATACCCTCTCACTAAAACATGCATAACTCTCATTGTGATTGGAATTTTAATATATGGTTGATGTCATTAGAAATCTGACTTCAAGCTCATGAATTTAGGCTTAAGAATCACCCCATTTGGACTTAAAATGAAGGAGTTATGACCATTTGAAGTTGGAACATCAATGCTGAAACTGGACAAAAGCAAGGTCTCGGGATCACTAGTTCGGTCGAATGAACTGACCAAATGGTCGACCGAAATGACCCAATTTTGAGCTGAAATCAAGATTTTAAGGCTTGGTTGGTTCGGTATGCTGAAGTGATGCATCGATCGACCGAAATGACCATGAACAGTGTAAATGGCTACTGGAAATGGAGCTCAATGAAACCCAAAGAGGTTCGGTCGACCAAACCTACCCATCGGTCGACCAAAAGGTCTCGAAAATGTGCAAATGCACTTGCTATGAACAAAAAGCTGAAACTCTCTTTGAAAACCTCCATGGCATGATCATATCACAAGATATGCAAGTGTGTGACAATGTGAACATGCACGCAAATGTAATATGGGTAATTAAACATGTTTCAATGGCCTACGGCCTCAGTACAATCCATTTGCAAAATTTGATACCTCAAACCTCAATAGTTGAAAAAGTTTACATTTTAAACCAAAACTTGCAACTTTATTACATACACTTGAAATATAAGGTTTGTGGCCCTTGGCCTCA
>JAOTQH010000018.1:3281862-3309584 GCA_025631255.1 Cornus kousa
CAAAGAAACAGATGCCTCACTTTTTGTTAGAGCACCAGTTCCATCTGAATTTCAAGCATTCATGTTCCTATGTCCACTGACCACACAATTACAAATTGCAGAAAACTACTGAATCGCACAATATCCTCTTCCAGTTCAGAATAAAAAGAATGCTGGTAAAAATCATTATATAAACTATACATCATCATTAAGAAATTTCATTTTGGGTTCTCAAAGAAAATTCTTATTTTTCCTTCTTTTAACATTAAATTTATGATTCCCTCAAAGACATCATTTAGTAGGTAGACATGAAAAGCCCAACAGAATTGAATCCTAATAATCCTAATACAAACTCCAAACAATTGTTAACTATTTTTACAAAAACAAATTAAGTTTTCCAAAGTAAAACAACCAATTTTAGTAGAGCGTTGACATTTAACAAATACAACTAATTATTTCATGAATATTGTATTTGGTATTGATATTCATTTATCTAAAACAAAGTCTGATATTGATAATTGATAACATGTAAAAGTATACTTAATATAGTGTAGAATGTAAAAAATTCCAATACTTTTTTAGCAAGAAGACTCTTGGAAATGAAGAAGAACCTCCAAATGCCAAACTTTCTATCCAGTTAGTCACACTGACTTGGTAGTTTGAGGGAGACCTGTTGAGGAGTAAGTAGTCAGGGGTATCTAGAACATGCCTGTCCTCATACACAATGCTCACCGATTAAATGAAGAGGAAGGCAGCAGGGTGCTCAGAAAGTAGAAACCCTCTAGATGCAGCCTCCGTATTCAAATTCAGATCTAGACCTTGGCTAGCTTTCAAGAATTCGCAGGGAAGTATAAGAAAATTTTATATATCAATGCCCCGGAACCAAGTTGATTCCACAAATATATATTAATTAACACTTTAGAATAGTAGTTTGTAAAATTACTGATTAGAGGACATATTATTCAGGTATGGAGCTGAAAGTAGCGGAATAGGCTATAAACTAAAAAAGCATTCTGTTTATACAATTCATTCAACAATGCCAAAACCGAATACTGAACCCTCAGATCAATATGAATCTAGGTTCAGAGTTCAAGTATCTGTTATACTTGGAAGGCAAAGAAACAGATGCCTCACTTTTTGTTAGAGCACCAGTTCCATCTGAATTTCAAGCATTCATGTTCCTATGTCCACCGATCACACAATTACAAATTGCAGAAAACTACTGAATCACACAATATCCTTTTCCAGTTCAGAATAAAAAGAGTGCTGGTAAAAATCTGTATATCAACTATATCAAAGAAGTGCTTGAAAAGCTTATCCAGCACACCATAATATGCACCCAGCATCAACTAGACACCTTGTCACTTTGTTCCATATGACATGCATCAAAAACCCAAAAAAGAAAAAAGAATTCATATACTAATTTAGTACTTCAAATAATTTTCACTGTTATTTCCAGGACATAAACAGTGAGTGTATCACTAGCAAATGATGCAATGAAGAAATCACCTGCATTTGAGCCCTCCTTTCTTCTTTGCGTTGTGCAATGGCAACATACAGAGGTTTCCATCCAATCATCTTCCCGTTCATTTCAGACAACTGAACAAGATTTAAGAGCAATCACCATTTCATTCATGGAAATGGAAAAGAGAGAGATCTGCCAAGGAAAACAAAAGCAGAAGGAAAAGGAAAAAAGAAAAGAAAAATCAACGTACAGCTCTTGCAGCTTCCTTTGGGGTAGAAAAGGCCACAAAACCGGACCCCTTGCTCACCCCTTGTGGATCAAGCATGACCTGAACAAATTGTTGCATTATATGAAGACGAGGTTAGCTAGCTACATAAGTTTAATTAAAAGAAAAAGAAAGAACAGTTTTTTACAAGGATCATTCATGAATTTCAGTTTAACCACATATACCTTGCATGATGTTACAGTTCCAAACTCAGAGAATAGCTCTTTCAGTTTTTCATCATTTATTCTGGCATCAAGATTTTTAAGATATAAATTAGCACCTTGTAAGCTTTCTGATGTATTATTTCTTTCATGTTCATACTTTGTTTTATTTTCTGCCTCTCTTTCTGCTTTTCTTTGAGCCTTCCCCACATATAAAACTTTGCCGTCATTGATAGAGGTCCCGTTCAAGTTCACAACTGCAGTAGCAGCAGCATCTGGGTTTTGGAAATTTACAAAACCAAAACATCTGGACTTTCCATTTGCATCTCTCATAACAACTGCGCTAGTAATGGTACCATACTTCGCAAAAATTTTCCTAAGGTCCTCATCAGTAGTTGTTTCAGAAAAGTTTTTCACATAAACATTGGTAAACTTTGGGGATCCATTTGATTGGTTCCTTTCTTGACGACGAACAAAAATACCAAGATAAACTTGTTTATCATTTATCAACATGCCATGTAACTGTTTAATTGCATTCTGTGCAGCTTCCTCCTGATCAAACTGCACAAATCCATAACCTTTCGATTTTCCATTGCTATCTACAGCTACCTTGCAAGAAAGCACATTGCCAAAGGAAGCAAAAGTGTCATGCAATGCCTTGTTATCTATCGATGTGTCCAAATTCTTAATGAAGACATTAGCATGGCCGCTTTTCCGGATACTAGGATCTCGCTGAGAAAACATAATTCTGATAGATTTGCCATTGATGGGTGTAAAATTCAAAAGATCCCTGGCATTAGCAGCTGCAATTTACAGATCACAAAAAGGTCAGGCCCAAAAATTAGCTACAAAATAAAAAACTAAAACATTATGCCTACGTAAAATTCTTTCAACTTTTACAAAAGCATTGATAACCTGCATTCCGGTGATTATGCAAATAACAGACACAGGTATTTTCTCGAAATAGTAAATCACTCAATGTAATGGCTCTTCCAGGTGTGTACTAATGCCACAAATAAAAAGCATCCAATTTGACCAATAATGTGCAGCAATGGAAATACACACTATGACCAATAATTTCCACTGAAAATACACTTCAAAAGAAATATGACACCTTAAAGCAAAAATAATAATAATCTGTTTGACATATTAAAAAGGGTTGACGATATAATTTCTGAAAAACCTATAAAAAGAAAAATTAAGAACACACCAAAAACTCAATATTTCAATTGTATACTTTCCAAAAGGAAACACTATCATATATAAACTATTCACCAGCAAAAACCTTCACTTACACAATGGACAATAAAGCACAATTATTGCAATTGAATATCATATTCATAAAACACAGTAATGTGAAAAATAAATAAATAAAAAACTTCAGAAAAATAAAATAAATAAATTAAAATTCCTGGTCATCTATTACATTTTACAAAACATATACGCACACATATAAAAGAGATAATAAAACCCTAAAACCACTATCACGCAACACTAAACCCATCAAAGCATCAAACAAACAAATCATCAACAAAAATTAAATACAGAAAAACAAAATAAATAAATAAAAATTCCTGATCATCTATTACATTTTACAACAAACATATACACACCCATAAAAGAAATACTAAAACCCTAAAACAACACTAAACCCATCAAAGCATCAAACAAACAAATCATCAACTAATTAAAATAAATTGTACCAAAACAGAACGCAATGTGACAATGTCTTACCGTCTTGAGCGTTACTAAAATTGACGTAAGCGTAACCCAGCGAGACTCTTCTAGCGTGATCCCTACAAACCCTAACCGAAACGACTGGCGCTACCTGGTTGAACACATCGTAGAGTTGTCCTTCGGTCACAGAGATATCGAGATCGCCCACGTACAGCGACGCATTGGCGAACCCTCCCGGCGCCGCCTGCGGCGTTTGAGGTGGCGACGCCGTCACCGCCTGATTCTGGTGGACTGGTTGCGCCGATGGTAGTGAAACCGCCGTCGCCATTACTGTATTAAGTTGAGAACAAATCAATCAATGCACTGAAAACAACAAAAGATATGCAAATGCTGAGATTAGGGTTTGTGTGTGAGAGTGACTAGTGTTGATTTTTGCTTTCGAAATCAGAGCATAGGAGGGAAAAATGAAGAAGTGAACAGAAAGGTGTACACACATACGTACCATATATAAGCGAATGTTCAGAGAAAATTTGTAGAGAGAGAAATAGAGGGCAGAGAGAGAGTGGGGACTGGTCCGAACCGTTTCTATAGTGCGGGGGCAACGATTAGGACCGGGCACGTCTGTTTTGATGACGTGGCATTCGTCCATTTTTATCGTGTCCCACGGTGACGTGCTTTTTTTACGTTTTTATTTATTTTGGGACAATCTTGCCCTTGCTTCATGGGAAGAAATGGAGGGAAATGGCATATGCAAAGAAAAGAAATGAGAGAATTTTTTTGTTTGGTAGAACGGATATAGAATAAGAAAGGAAGTAAAGTGGAAGAGGGATCGATCTTAGCTGGAGAAATTTTTATATGGTTTAGGATTACATTGTCTTAGTCGGGTTAGATTACATTGTCTTAGTCCGGCCTAAGTCCGGTTAGGCCCAATTATACATGTCATTTGTGAAGAAGTTATTACATGATCTACTGGCTAATAGTCAATAGTCAATGATCTCGGTCTATTCATTTATTGTGTTAAAAATGTGTAGTTTGTGTTTTTTAACTTTTTTTTTTTTGTTACATGTTTAATTGATAGGGACAATCCTAAAAAGTTTTAAGTTTTTTTTTTTTTTTTTTTTTTTTAGGTGGCCGCTTTTGATTGATGAAACCATGGAATAATTTATCATCTTTTATGTACAAAATTTATAATTCTAAATTCATCCAAAATTGAGGTGAGAGAGAGAGAAAATAAATTTATTACTCCTTTCCAAGTTTGTTAAATTGTTATATTGGTATATTTATAAATCCTTTCCGATACAGTATTATTCTTTTCAAATTTTCTTAATCACTGCTCACCAAATGAGAAATATTCAATAAGCATGATATCTAATTTAATGAAAATGTCCTCAGGCTAGACTTATTACTTTTTCTAGTATTTTGGTTTATAAAAGAAAAAAAGAAAAATTGTGTATTGTTTGTGATGTTGCAGTTTTTTTTTCCCTGAAAATTACCATACAACTTTGAAGTTACTAGAGCATTAAATTTAAAATAAATTTAGGATTTATTTACTAATATAAATATGTGTACTAAGAGCACAATTATTCATTCATTTCTCATCTGATTAATAATATTTTTAGAGTTCTCATTGTTCTCTTCTTCATCCGTGAGCGTTCATAACTTTTGCTCCTTGTTGGTGTTCTACATTATTGTTATATTCGAAGCAATTTACGTGCGGTGATGACCCAAACAAATCTAAGAAGAAAAGCCGCAGTTGCAATGGCGGAGGTGGCTGCGGTGGTGGTGGCGGCGGCGGCGGATGCTGAGTTTATAGCACACGTATGTTATTTAGAGTGGAGGGAATTGAAAGCTAGTGGTTAGAAAAGAAAAAAATTTGTTTTCCTTTTTCAGTTAAATACTAGTATTCTTCGCTATAAAAGTGATTGATTTGTTCAAATAGACCACACATTATTAAACAGGTGTTCAACATTAAAATATTTATATTTATATATATATATATATATATATTTCAAATACAATATTATAGTATAATTATTATAAAAAAAAGGTTTAGAATTTTTTTTTTTCCCTTTTTTTGGGTAAAAAAAGTATTGAGATATATATCATTATTAATTTAAACCAAAATTTATTAGTATAATATAACTATCTCAGCTAATTTATTAATATTTTTTTTGTCATATGAATCTTAGTTCAATAAGACGACAGACAGTCATTATTTAAATTCATTAATTAATCAGTACATATATACATTTACCCAATTTTATTCGTACTTTCATTAATATAGTCTATATCTCGTCGTCATTTTCGCATTCTATTTTCTAATAGAAGAAAAAATAAATAAATAAATAAATTGAGATTTTCACCTGCATTGCCAAGATAATTCTTTAAAACATAAAATTACAGTTTCACCCTTGCAAATCATATATCAAATCACTATTTTAATGTTAAAATCTGATTCAATCCGAGCTCCAAATATTCCGTATGCAATATTTTGCATCCCAACTACTTTTGTGATCATTTAATGACACAAATTATCGGCTGATTTTCATCACATCGGTAGTATCGGGTTTCTTAGAGACTCATGGTAATTCATCAGCAGGCATATATAGTCCCATTCCACATGTACCAGACAATTACAGAGTAGAAGTACATTCATTTTTCTTTCCTGATCTCATATTCCATTGACTTTTGATGTATTTCAAAGAAAACTCGCAATGAGACCGAGATATTACCTAGTGATCTAATTGGTAGAGCGCCCACCTCCCCGAGCAAGCGTGCCCTAGTTCGAATCCCCTCGCCCTAGTTTGCCAAAAGGAAGAAAGAAAAAGTACTGCAATACAGTACCTGCATTACCTTGACAATGTTTCATTTCCATTGCTTTTCTGTAACGACAGCACACAGCAAAACAACATAATATCTGATATTCAAATACTAGAAAGACAACTGAATGGACACACTGCGACTCTCTTCCTCAACTCTTCCCATCAAAACAGCTCTTGTAAATTTAATCCAGTGATAGCATTTAAGGGTTTAAAAGCAGTGGCAAAAGAAAAACAAATTGGCAAGCAGGGATGAAACCGAACATAAGCGATCGCTACAGCTTTACAGTCGACAATAAGTTTCTACATTGAATTTTTATCTGTCATCATAAAAATTCTATTTGATCCATTATCAGTATCAATGTAATACTATATTACTAAGAAACAAGAACACGAATAGGAAGACATTCAAACCATCAAAAAAAAGAAAAAAGATGAAGCTGAGGAACGTAGGTCAAGTAGATTTTTTACAATATGCATGCTGAAATAATACATAGGCCAAATTCATACATATGAAATATGATAGAAAGCTATATGACGTCAGAACTGTGTCAACTGTCAGAACTGTGTATCATCTAAAACATACCAGATCGGTATGAACCTTGCTTGCCCATCAACCTCATTGTAATCCTGTTTCACCATTACGTTCTCCGATTCTCTCACAAGTCACACCTGTTTTCTGCCTACCACAGTAACAATAAAAAAAAGTTCTCAACAGCTTCAAGGCAAAAAATGGAAAATAAAATGCGAAATAAGAAAAGAAAACATTGTATATCCAGATATTCAAAAGCTTCCATGCATGATATGCAAATCTATAATTTTTTGGAGCAAATAAGACTTATATGGAAAAAGAACTTCCAATATACTTCAACTATTAACTTGGGAAAAAAAAAAAAAAAAAACTTCAACTATTAACAGCTATAACGTGTCGCATCCAGTGTCAAATTTCATAAAAATATATGCATGTGCTGTACGGGAATTGAGATAAATTTATCTCTAATACAGGGACTGCAAAATATAGATGCCTATTATGTTTGATTCATGTTTCAACAACAATAAAATAAAAATGTTTATGTTCTGTTAGGTAATAATGTATTTTGAACCTTTTTGGACTGTTTACCTTTCCTCAGTCAAAAACTGCCAAACTCTAAGGAGAGTGTGATCATGGAGTCATCGACACTGTAGGCAACATCTTAAAACCATTCCTGAAATGTTCAGATGCCAAAATAAATATCACCACTAAAGGTTCAAATGATGGCTAGAGCTACAGATCTCTAGATCTTAATGACTCGCTCCATTTACAGATAAAAGACACAATATGAGATAGTCTGGTTTAGTCAATATGTGAATAGGAAATGGCACGACTAAAATATTAGCAAAGCCGAATTTTTGCTTGAGTTTAGGATAATGTCAATATGATGGTCCCAAGAAATATAGAAAGGCAAATGTATTGCTCAATAATTCCTACTAGTTAAAGTTACAGCGTATAATGTATCTTCTATTCTACCCCGGTGAAATATTTCAAATTGAACTAGTACACAACTTGTGAACTTGATGCAGTCCATAAAAACACATGCTGAATACCTTAGTAAAATAGTTAACAAGATCATTCTTGCTCAAACCATCAAAATCAAACACAAACAAAGCAAATAATGAATAACTCGATTTAAAATCCAAATGAATCAAATTTTCAGTTCATACTTGGGAAATAATCAACTCAGAGTGAGTACAGTACTGCATCGAGTTGACCTAATATTACATTTAAAAAAAAAAAATCATAAATTTCGTATTTGATGCTTGATATTTAAGTTTAAATCTTATTTTTAAGACTAAATATATACAGTAGATCATCTCATAATTTTTAACGCTAAGTCAACCCAGTGACATTTCAAGTCGTCAAGTTCTGAGCCGAGCATTGGTTTAACTGAGACTTTGGAAAGGCCTATATATTACCTCTGTGACCGTGACAGTACAATAACTACTGGTACTGTTTCTGCTGCTACTATATGATTATTACTACACTTAGACGGGCCATTAAAGGTAATTCTTATTTACTCTTGTCAGGAAGTTCTGTTTCGGATATTTGTCTCACCATATTGTTTTCCTACTTCTGCTTGAGCTTCCCCACAAAATTCCATTTAAACTTCAATGAGATTTAGCTGGATTTTTACACATCAATCGGAAGTTCATAGATTTTACACAAATTTCCACACATAAATACAGCATTACATAAGACTTAAATTTCAGCCTCCAATAGGAATTACTCAAAGCAATTTGGGAAGTCGAAGAAATCCCATACTCAAGCATGAGCTTGATTATTTTAGTTCTGCAGGAGCTTGTAGTTGCAAACAAGAGTTCATTAATAGATATGAATAAAGTGGTCAAATTGCAGTTCCAGAACCATACTAGCTGCTTTTCTGATATCTCAGGGAAGTGGGTGTTGGAACAAATCCTGCCTTCCTAGTCTCATTATTTTTGGTCACTTCAACCGAACTTCCCTTGTTTAAACCCACTCTTTTGTTAGATGATTAGAACAGTTCTAAATTCTCTAAATTTAGATGAGCTTCCCACATGACTCACTGCATAAGCTAAATCCTCAGGTTCCAACTGAAGTTTGGATTTCAACTGAGTTTCCACTTTCCGGTACTCATCTCCTACCAGAGAAATTCATTTTAAAAGTTCAATCTGCTTTATCCACAGTTTTTTCTTTCTGAAATTCCCAACAAAATGATGTTCACCACTTTTTCCTTTTTATTATAATTATTATGGGGACAAAATTCAATGCTAAATGATAAAACCATGAGTTCAGTTATCCACGAAACATGTACAAAATTCACAATCGCCACTTGAAGTTCCTCTGTTCTGTTCTCAGGTTTTTCTCTTTTTCTACGTGCAAGTGGCACCTTCTCTTTCCATAGAATTAGAGTACGATGTTTTGGTATAAGTTATTTGGTTGGTTCAGGATCAGAATTCGTCTCCATTAAATAATAGATATAGTGTCTTGCTTCATAGAAAAGAAGGAAAAAAAACACATTAGGAAGCATGGAATGTGTCCACACTTGCCAAGCAAACAATGACTTCTGATTCTCTGAATCACCCTTGCAAATTCCAAAATGTATTTTAAACTCAATTACTAATTAAACAATCATTTTGAAGTGAAGTATATATAACAACCAACATTCAGATTTCTTTTCAAGATCATCAAATTGAATTCCAAAGCAATCATGAGGCAAATCAAACAAAATAGATATGCACTCATCCATATTTCATTAAACTAAGGAGTTTCACTGTTCTCCAGATATGCTAAGTTGCCAACCAAGTCCATTCAATAAATGCCAACATTCACATGATGAACAAGTGAAAACTTAATTTTCATTCTCAAAAAGATCGACTAGGAATTACTAACAGCTGCTGCAGTATTTAAAATTGAAAAGAAGTGTTTGACTTGCCTCGTGCTGCTATTCAACAGAATAAGGTAAACAGGATCTTGAGATGAGAGCTGGAAAAGCTGCAGCACAATGTAGGCACAAGTAGTGATGCTGAAAAGATGAAAATGCATTATCAGCAGAAGACAAAAGAAGGAGCAAAGCCTAAAAATCCATTACTTGAATTGTTAAATAACTGGAGAATATTTTGATTTCTTTAAGCATAATTGCTAAGTTTCTGAGGTCATGATGGACTGGTAACATACATATCCTTTTTGACATGCATCATCTTGAATATATGCACATCTTTTGATGGGTAAGGGACTACTATTGTGAGACTTGTCTTTCGAATCCTTGCAGAATTAAATATAAAGAGAAGTTTGGAGAACAAGAGGATAAGATGCACAAAATGTGTGTACTGAGTAGCATATAGCTGTGCATGACTTCTTCTATTTAAAATTTACAAGGCATATAACATCAATTTGGCAGTCTAAACTCAAGGATATTTCCTATTCACAAATTTGCCAGAACTGCCTTGCGGAAGATTGCATTGTACTCTTCTTTGAGAAATTATGAATTTCATTCAATAAGAACATTTTCAATCTTTCCCTCCATTTGTTGTGTCTTGATATTGCTCCAAAGAGTTTTGATAATTTAAGAAGTGACCAGCAAGCAATCGCCTGAATTGTGAAGGAAAACTAAGTTTTGTCCTTCCAAACAGCACTTGGAATTATATTGGTTAACAATTATGGATCTATAATCTATGGAACTTGATTTTAAAAAGAAAAAAAAGAAGTTAGAAAAAGAAAAAGATTAACTGAAAATAAGTGATGTAAATGCAGCATTTTGTATTCATAACAGATACATATTGTCGCATATAAGGCCAGCCAGACAATAAGGTTCCATGGCTATGTAGATCGTAGAAAAGAAAACTAAAAAAGACTGAAACTCTACAGCAATTTTTGCTTTCTGAAATTATAACTATCAAAAACTATATAATAACAAATCAGTTGAATTGCATAATGGCAGATATGCTAAATCAAGAAGGGAAATTTACCTGCCAAAACATATCAATAAAGCTATCCAAACGAGTGCACTCACCCAACTTGATTCTTTGTATGCTACCCAAACCTGATATCACATACGAAAGAGAAAAAGATACAGAGAATCAAACGAAGACATGCTTTTCATAGTCCAGAAAACCATATACAAAATGTTCTGAAAGTTTGCTAACTAAAATCGTTATCTCTTTGCTTCAATTATCGATAAAAAAAATGATATATGACATTTGCCTGAGAATGAGCATATTGTGGATTTACCATCTTTTCGTTAGCTACAGAAGATAGAAATATGCATCATTTGTATACACACACACATATGGACTAATTACATTCTTGCTCCTGTTATGTACATCCAAAAAGTTAAAGCAGAGGTTGCAACATTTTTCTTTTTTTTTTGGGAGGTAAGTCGCACACACAATATAGGTCCCAATTGGGACTAGATGTTGCAAGTTTATTAAGAATTTACACAGAAGATGATCATATTCTTAGATAACTAAGAATATATGGAAGCTTTTGAAAAGAATTACTGCTAAGGTTTAATTCGTTGATATTCTTATTCTTACAGATTAAAGGAGGTAAAATAGGTTGATCTTCAAGTAGCAAAGGAAATGCAAGATGAAGTATCTGAGAATTGAAACATACCGAGAGAGCCACAACATTTATGTAGAAATCAATTAGTGTTGCTGTCATCCACCTGCAAAGATCTTAGCTACTTAAATTCACATTGTACATAAATGTGTAACTGCAAATATAGATTTTAAAGGCAGTTGCAAGGAAGGCTCCCTCACCACGCACACACACACATGCAAAAACGCACACTGATGCAAAGGCGATGCCTACAAAGCTTGCTTCTTATGAGAATGGAAGAAGCAATGGCAAGAAGCTCAAAAGATGGGTAAGTGGGTTTTAAGGTACACAAAAAGAAGTAGGTTGAGGGGGTGCTCTCAACTAGATTTTGGAGTGGGATGAAAGGGTCATTACTGTGGCTAAGATGAATTCTCCTACACTTCTACATGTCTGGATGTGTGATCTGACATGTTTCCAGAAAGCTGTCCATTTGCATTTGTGAGCAAGCGAGAGATTTTTAAACCTATTTAGATGAAGAATATGCACGTGTTTACACAAAAAATAGAAAAGCATATATGCTTTTAACATCACAAAGTTAGAGATTCCCACCCATGAGCAAATCCCCAATTAAATAATCCTAGAGAACATTTGTTATTATGACTGGGCAATAAGTATCATTATTGCCTCCATACAACGATAATAGAGATACCCAAGTCCTTCAATAATTTAAGCTTTTGATTCCAAAATTTTACAAATGTGCATTTCCTCACCATGGGATAACGCAATACACCTTCATACTAAATTTTTATTTCAGGGTTTTGGATGTTTTGAGAGGGACAGGCATTCCTTGTTTCTAGTCCTCAGATGATACTTCTAGTAGACAACTCTACAAACAGTTGAAGTCAGACGCAACTCTTGATACATGAAGTGGATTTTGGGGTTAAAAATTAATTTGAGGCCATGAATGGTCATAACTCATATGTAGCAGGCATCTGGATACCTTATCTGATACTTACAGATATGCATCATAAGATCTCTTCTTTCTCCATATTGAGGTTTCCAGTAGGGTGAGAAGATGTAGTATTTCCAAATTTTGCCCAGGATCTTAAAGGGTTAAAAGACCGATAAATTCCTAAAAAGCGGATCTCCATCTAGAGGAGGTAGAATGATGTTAACCAAGTAAAACTTACTGGATACCACCCTCTATTCCCCATCATCAATCAGTTGCTAACTGCAACTTGATTCCACCTTCTCTTCTCAGCACCCCATCCACCCAAACCCCAAGAGCCATCCCACAACCTGCTATTGTGACCATTCCTCCCACACCTCCATCACTGTCTCTCCAATTGCTATACCACCACCACCTTCACCACCCAATCACTATTGCTGCCACCATATATCAAGACCATACTCGTTTTTTTTTGTTTTTTTTTTTTTTAACCTATCAAGACCATACTCTTTAACCACCACATATAGAGATTATAATGTACAGTATATTTACAAGAAGCAAAAGACTTACGGTGTCAAGAGCTCTCTGCGGAAAGGCGAACCATCTGTCAAGAGAGTGTAAATCAGAGTTCCCAACATTAAAACACCCAAAGCACTGAAAAGAACTCTTGCAGTTACAACAGAAAACTTCTTTCCGTCTACACCATCCCTAAATGACAAAATATGTCAGCGTATAAGCAGATCAGGTTATATGAGGATAGTACCAAAAAGGATAAAGGAACCATAAAAACACAAGAACCTGAATCACATAGCATCAAAAAGAAAAGATCACAGTATACTGCACTATCAACCATTTTACCAGCACTCCTCCAAGCACCCTCGATTAACAGGGACCACATAGGTATAACCCTTTAATTAACTATTTTACCACCTTTTCTTCCCTTCAATAACCCAATGATTCTGGATTTTTTTTTCAAAAAAAAGATGCAAAAAAAAATGAATTATTAAGTAAAGATGTGGGTATGTCTCACATACAAATAAAAGCAAGACATGGTAATGTACAAAGTGGTACATTGGACTCAAACTCACATCCTTATACTTGATAGCCCGAGCTTTAATCATTGTACCATCTACAACCTAGTGTATGACCCGCCTATGAGGTGTGCTAGGAGGGGAAGATTGAAGAAAGACCTATCATTTGGTGTTATTTTGCAAAAAGTGGCTGTTCTGAGACTTGAACTTGCTCGTGCTTGTGGTCTCAAAGCTTTACCATCGCACCAAGCAATGACCCCTTTGAATTACCGCTAACAAAATATATTTTTGCATAATTACATCAAGTTTTCCACACTTACTTGCTGCGATGTCTTAATAGAACATAGAACATTGGATCATTCAAAGATTCTTGAGATGACAGCTTAAGGAATTGCAAAACAATGTATCCACATGTAGTAATGCTGTAAAAAGAAAGGGGGAGATAAATCATATAACATATGTCAAAATGTTAATAGCATGCAAAAACATCTAGGGAAGATAACTAACTGGGATATATGAAAAATGATCTTGTCTCATGACAACACGATACATTTATTTTGTTTTTAAAAAGAATCATTTATTAGAAGCTCAGAATTCAGTTGGTGACAGAGAATAATTAGATGCTTAGAGTTTATTTCCAGCAAAACAAGTAAAGGCAGACTCTATTTCAACATTACATTCATGAAATCTCTCAGCATGTCAGACCTTAATGATAATGAACATAGGAATCACAAGAAAAGGAACAATAAGAAGCACACCTTCCGAAACATACTAACAGAGCCACCCAAAGTATTGCACTAATCCAGCTAGATTCTTTGTAGGAAACCCAAACCTGATGTGACAAGCATACATATATAGGTGAAAAATATAGTCTTTACAAGAAAAAGGGAGAGCTATCAACTTCAAATAAATAAATAAAAGATAGGCTTCCGATTATAAACATGCTTAAAATACAACAGTACAAGATAGGACAGAACTAATGAAGAAACTAGGAGGAAATATGATCATTGCACATATCTTCACAGGAAACCAATATAATAGTATAAAGGAAGGAAAAAAAGTTTGGCCCCATCATGTTCTCACTGGTAACTCTCCCACGTATGTGCAAAAAACTTGCACATTCAAACAAAAAACTGCAAGAGTGTGTATATTACATACATGAGAAGCCAAAATCAATTTAGTTTTAATTGCTGCCAAATGCACTAATTAAGATATAAACTTTCATAAATCCCAAAATTTTCAGTTAAGACACCCATATGCGAAGAGGAAAAAACATTCTAAATGATAGAACTTACAACAAAAGTTTATTTTGACTACTTTTCCAACAAATTAAAAATTCACATTTTGAAGATTTAGTGGTAAATTAATTTAATATAGCCTCTCTTTTTTTTCTTTTTCTTTTTTGCTGTAAAATAAAAGGCAATTGTGAATGTGTAGTCATCTACTGATCTTAGAAGTAATATTAAATATGCTCTCATACCCCCAATGCTACAATATTGATATAGAAATCAACAAGTGTTGCTGTTATCCACCTGTGCCAAAATCCAAAAACATTACTTTAGTAAATAGTGTTTCATTATTTTAACTAATTTATAGTAATGTAAGTTAACAACAATATTATTGATAAGACAAGTATTATGTTCCACAGATCTGTGAGCTGCAACTGGTGTAACAGGTAATGGCTACACCATAAGCGACGGTGCGTTACCGGCAGTACTGTGGTGTCTAATTAAGTAATGTCTCATCCTCTCGTGAGTCTGTTTAAGGCTTCTCTAGTGACTTAAATTCTTTTAGGCTGACTCGAGCTGAGTTGAATGCATCATGCATTCTTCTTCTACACTAAAACCAATCCTGTGTACCTTACTAATTGTTGTGAAGCTTCTTGAGACCATAACATGAATTATATAACTCGCCTCAAAGCAATTTATTATATTGTCAAACAGAACAGTGTAATTGTCCTATAGTTCATTCTCATTTCTAGATCAGAATTCTCCATTCCCTTACTTGATACAATAGAGATCAATTGTTTACTTAAACAAAAAACAATTAAGTAGAAACATCAACTTCAATGGATGAAAATCTTGCTTGTTTGCCACTCCTTGAACTTTCACTAGCTAATTATACTATACTTTCTAAAGTTAAATGGTTTTCAATATTTCACTTGAACTTCAAAGACAGCTACAGCTTAAAAAATAAAGGTTTTTTTTTTTTGGACACTTGGATGGTTTGAAAACTTCGGATGTATACAATTGTCCACAAACCATGTGCATCATTTAAGTCCAAGCCTCACCTTTGGTGAATCTCAAACCGGAGACCTAAGGGGAGTACCCCCTGGCCCCTAGGATACCAAGGTCCTCATCATCATCATTATTGCCTTAATCCCACATGAATTCTCTCTCTCCAAGATTTGAGTGAGAATTCATCAAAATGTTTTGATAATAGGTTTTACAGTCGGTTGTCTACCTATTGCCTATTGGTCCTATTAAACATGCCAAAATTATTTGGTTTTGTGGATTGATGACGAGAACAATTTTCATCAATGACCCTCATTTTTCTAGGGAACAATTAATATACAAGCTAATAAGGATAAAACTTGGAATTAACCAAAACATGTTAGATATTTAGGTCAATGGAAGAAGAAATTTAAGTCAATACATATTCATATGAGAATAAATTGATTACATAATGGGGTTAAACTGTTTTTATTCATCAGTAGTGTCTCAAAATTAGTTTACAAACTACAATTCCAGAAAATTCAAACTCATAGACAGTCGTTCACAATGTTTCAATAGCTATGATATGATATGACATAAATATATATATATATATATATCTCGAGTATGTGGAGAGAGAAAGCATACGGTGTAAGAAGGCTTTTACGAAAAGGAAGGCCATCAACGCAGATAGTGTAAACAAGAGTGGCCAACATCACACATCCCAATGCGCAGAATAGAGTTCTCAAGGCCACTGCTAGCGATATAGCCATCGCTCTGTGTGTTTTTGTGTGTGTTTGTGCCAGAAGAAGATGAAGAAAGGGAGGAACAGTGCGATAGACGAAAATTGTGGAAACGCCATGTCCACGACTCCACGTTTTGACTAGTCATTTAAACAAGGACGGAACAGTACGACGTCGTGCTGTAGCATTTTTAGTTACAGAAGATAAAGGGTCGGATTTGAATTGAGAGAAGTATAAGTGGATGGGGCATGCAAGAGTACTTTCCAAATACGGAGTATCCAATAATTTAAGTGTTTTGATTAGTGGATTAGTACACCATTGCAATGGGACTAAGTCGGATATAGTGTCACACTCAATTTTTTGATCTGTGTCACATAAGTGTGCGATCCGAAAGTGTCCGGGTTGTAGTCTTGTGTAGGACGGTATCTCACATCGGATTCGAATAAAAAATAAATTGAGTATAAATAAATGCGTATACAGCATTATCCAATACTTTAAGCTTCTGAGTCAATGAAAAAAGTGGACCAGTTACATCGCTATGCTGAACTATCAATAATTTTTTTTTTTTTTTTTTTTTTCCCAATTACCTTCAAATTGGAAAATTATTGAACAAACCCAATTTTTGTACAGAAAAATTAAGAGGAAGGTCTTTTAACCAAGACCCATTACCATTTAACCCACATGCTTGACAAAACATTCTACATTTAAATAAATAATAAATAATTATTATTAATAAAAAACACACTTACACACCTACTTTGCCTATTTGATGATTTAAATTCTCAATTTTAATACTACGTTTGGTTGAAGGAATGAAAAAATAGATAGAAATGAGAAGAGAATTGAATAGATAAGACATTCCTAAAGAAGAGAAGATGTATCCTTCAAATCTTGTTTGGTTTTGATTATTTAAATTCTCATTTGTTGGAGGGATGGAAAAATAGGTGGAAATGAGAGGAGAATAAATAAATAAGGCATTCCTAAAGAAGAGAAGATGTATCCTTCAAATTTTGTTTGGTTGGATGGAATGGATAATAGAAAGGATGGATGTGATGACACATTTTTTTTTGTTAGGTTAGAAGGAAAATAAGTTTTTATATTTTTTTACCGACATACCCTTATTATTTAAAATTATAAAAATTACTCCTATATATGGAAGGTTAGAAATGAAAAACACATGTTTTTGTTAATTTTATTTCTTTCTCTCCCCTCTTCCTCCCCATTTTGGACAAATTGAAAAATACAAATGCCTAAAAATTGTTTTATCCTCTCCCATCCCTTCTCAATCCGTCCCTCCAACCAAGCAATAAAGGTGAAGAAGTACCATCAATGTCTTTGGTTACATTTTGATCATTGAACCATGTACGATAGGGGAACACCATTTTTTTCCTTTTCATCTTTTTGAAGCTTCCTGAAATGTCATTGCCTTAATATATATATATATATATATATATATGAAAATAGCGACACAGAAAGTAAAATCAATTTATATCGACTCAAACTCAAGGTATAATGGAAGTTGGAATCCACACAAATAACCCCACCATGCCCTTTGCCCGAGTCAAGTGACCTGTACTATAGATACAAGTCAGGAGCAAAAGTGAAATTTCCATGATCAACAGACTTGATCATGAAAGTTTCAGAAGTGCTTCACTTTTAACTTTTCCACTTTCAGTGGATTGTACCAAACAAGATATATAAATCAACCAAGGTAGTATTATTTTTACCAAGAAAGTAATTAAATTGCATACATCCATACATCTTGTAATCAAACAAAAACAATGCAGAAATGCATTAAAAGCTTGAAATTCCAACCCATCGCACAACTAGAAACAGTGCACAACATGTCCTTCCTAATTTAAGTCTCTACAACTCAAGAATCTTAAATTGACAAAACAACCCTACCATCTTCTCAAATGTCAAAAAAAATTGAGATAGCTAAATGTACAATCAATACCAAAAATAAAAAATAAAAAATGCTTTGAATCATAACAGGAAACAGAGAAGCTGAAAGTTAGGCAACCAAAGAGTTGAAGATGAATCTGTCAAATCATTTGCTATTTCCAACTTAACATGCACAGCCACCCCCTTGCTCTGCTTCTGAAACTGCCTCCGGGATGCCCTGAAAATATCTGAATTTTGAAATTAAAAAAGAAATTAGTAGAGCCAAAATTTGAGTATGTTACAGGCTGTAAAACTTTATAGTACGGCAAAGGAAAGAGAATTCAATAGGAACCAAAAGTTTTTAATAACATAGAACTAAGTGAAAGGAATAGTTATTCCAAAAAAGGCTATAATGTTGATTTATTATGTCTGGAAAAAGAAGAAGAAGAAAAGAAAAAGGGCATATGGGATTAATTTCAACTCCCCAAGGAACTCATTGTAGTAGGTCCCATCATCATCAATCTTTTTACTTCTACTTTTTATTTTTAGCATCATCATAAACTTAAATAAATTACTGCAGTTTCTAAACTTTATTACAGAACAAGTATCACCAAAACAATCACATAACTAAACTATTTTCAACAAACATTCTGTCCAGTAATAGTCATGAATATCATATAAAAATGGATCATTTCTAATATATCAATGTATCATTGCAACAAATTGCATGCTACTGCAAGTCCCTCTGCCCAAATGTTGTTCATAAGAATAAGTATGAATGCTGGCACCATGATAAGAACCTAACATGTACCGCCAAGAGATTAGCCCAAGTGGTATCTCCTTCCAAATAGAAGGCTGAGGGTTCAAGTCATTTGGAAGATTTAGGGTACAAGTCCCTAATGGAGCATATTAGCAAGTGTGTATGGCTTAATTGCCCAAAACACACAGAAAAAAAAAAAAAAACATGTATCATCATGCCCCTTTATTACTTGTACATATACCCTTACCACTTCAACCAACACTCACTTAAAATAATTCATCAGTCAGCCCATGCTTGCTCATTTCGATTCAGTTACATCTTTTGTACCTTCTAGGCCTCCAAATCACAGAACTGAAGGGGCTTAGTTGCATAGCAACAAATTTGTTATTCGTGATTTATTTGCCATGATAAACAATCGAAAAGGAGGAAGACTTAAACAGGGGCAACCAAGAATAATTCAAAGAAAATCAAAGAAGGAACTCGCAGAGGAAAGAAATGAATAGTATAATAAAAACAAAATATGTTGTAAACACTAGTGGTGTTCTATAAAATAAAAGGCATCAAGGCACACCTTTTACTCGATGAGAGTTTAAACGTAAACCTCAAGGCATTAGCAACAACATTTCAAAATTTCAGTTTTGCATTTACAATATAACAATAACAGAGAAGGTAAAAATCATGCAGAAATACCAAAAATATATACAATATATATAGATCAATTCCTTCCTTCTATAAGCATACCGGCATTGTTTAACAAGAAAAGCTGATTGTAGATGATCTCCCAATAAATTATAAGAAGATTGTCCAAGTTAACACCAAAAAATGGTAAAATCAAAATACTCGCTTAAATAAAACTAAAAAAATAGCTAAATATAATACATATAACAAATAAACATGAACCATAAACCTCACAGCCTTGCCAAAGACGCACATGTGCGCCTTTCACTATGCCTAGGTTCATGAAATTTATGCTTAATGAAATCCCTTTTCAATTTCCAAAGATCAAGTCATTTCAGAACAGCACCAACTCCTTAAGCAAGCATGCTTGGAAGGAAAAAATAAAAAACTTACATATCCTGCTCATGCTCATTGGCTAAAGCAGTCTTGGCGATACAAAGGAATGCAGCATCAACATTGTAATCCTCTTTTGCAGATGTCTCAAAGTAAGGTATGTTCCCTTTTGAAGCACACCAATCCCTCGCTTTCTTCTCAGAAACCTGTACTTAAAAATTAGAGCCAAATGGAGATTCATAAGCACCAGAATTTAGACAGCATTGCAACTGTAACTCCTTACCACTCGGCTATTTCCACCATCAATATCAATCTTGTTTCCAACTAATATAAATGGAAAAATCTTGGGGTCAGTTGGGTTTGCCTGCAACATAATGAAATCATGTTAACACTAAGAATTAGCTTTTCTGATCTTGTCTTCCTTCTTTTTTGTATCCCTATAACAGCTGTGAAATTTAAAAGGGTCAATAATGGGATTGACTCGCAGCAATACTGTCACTAATGGCTGTTACATTGTTTAACAGCCATTATTTTAAACCCTCATATGTCACGAGGACTATTGCTCTAAAAATGCAAGCAAACTTACCAATAACAGTCATTAATCTGACTAGCATGTGATTAATATGGGAATTACAAGCAAGCAAGTTTACCAATACTACGTCAATCAGATGATTAATATTGAATACCATAAGGGTAGATTGGCCTTTTTTTTGGAGGAAATGCTAAGAAGATTGGGGTTCCATGAAAGATGGGTGAAAATTTCAAAAACTATGACCATTATAGGACTGGTATAAACTAAATATAAAGACAAAATATAACTAGGCCAAAATAAAATCCACAAACCATCACTTCCAATGAATTCAGGAATTATAAAATATCATCGGCTCCCAAAACATAAGAAAATATAAACAGATCCAGTCAACAACACAACAAAATAACGACTTGAATCCAACCCAAATAGAATAGTTGCGATGCAAACAGCTCTACATATGAAATTACCAATATACCCCTTCTATTGTTTCCATGCTCTGTATATGATTCATTCAATATTAAAATAAGAATATTCAAAAGGTAAACCAGATAAAGACAGTAGCTCTTGAGGGCCACCTAAAATTACGAAGAAAAATCAAGGACCTTCCATTGAAATAAAAAGGCAAAAAGCATCAAAATGACCTTTCTTCAATAAATGTTTAATTTAATTTGGTATTCTTGTGGGCATTTGAAACATTATGATTTAAAAAAGAAACATTGTAATTTCAATGAATTAAAATGTAGCCATAGGTATATCTATTGATTGAACTTTTTATAGACACCAACAATGTTGCAACTATCAGACACGGAGAACTACTACCTTAATGAGATAACTTTTACAAAGTATATTTGACTCCCTTTTCATGGCTAAGAGGTATTGTAAAAACAATTTAAGCACGTAAAAATATACATACAAGAATACAACTCAATAAGATGAAAAAAGAATAGAATTAAGAGAGCTAATTAAGTTGCTCTCGTAACCATTGAGATGAGAAAGCAGAACCTCTAGGACTCGCTCTCAGTGACACAAGGTAAAAAGATATAAGTTATGATCTCCACCAGACATGACGTCAAAAAGTTTATGGTTCGTTTCCCTGTTATACTATAAACTTTTTACTCTCTCTCACATTGTTCAAAAGCAATTGCTACAGAAAAGTTCTTTTGCACACCAAAGAAATAAGTGAACCGAGTGCTTCCAACCAAAATAAACACAAACTGGCTCCTCTTTTTACAACTGAAATTAGATGCCCACCAAAAACAACTAAATATGCATTGTTATACCAAAATATATGGATTTATTATAACTTAGACACAGTGAACAAGTTCATCCACACCTCAGCCTTTGTTAAGATGATAACTAGAGAGGGAGAGACAGAGAGGAGAGGAGAGAGAGTAACTAATACAGCAATTGGACCATAAATATATATATATATATCCACACACCCACACATGCTCTTCCTGGTCAGTTGGTCTCAAAAAGACTGGGAAAATACAATGGATTAGATTGTTTTTTCCTTTTAAGAGGAAGTGGTTATTGAGTATCCTTGTTTGGTTGTGTTTAGCTGCATCTATATCCTCTCTGTAAAAAATGTTATTTGTAGTTTAATTCAAGAAATTTTGTATAATTGACATTGCTTCTTCTGCTTAAAATAGTTTTTGCAGTGATTCATGAATGGGCACAGTGGCATTGTAACGAATCAGTATGAGATTATAGGGTGATCAGGCTTGAGGAAAAAGATTCTGGTTATTGTTATCCCTATGTCTCATTGTAATGGTGTTCTGCTCTAATAGTGCTGTCTGAGCGAACTGGTTTTATGACTTTAGAAGAACCAGTTCAGGGAGGCATGTCCCATATTAGTAGTATAAGAATTTCTTATATCCATTATTGCATCTTAGCTGCCCTAAAAAATAAAAAATAATAATAATAATAATAAAGGTGATGAAGCAAAATATATCACCTACCTGCTTGAGAAATTCTTCGTGCCAATTGTCAAGAGTATCAAAAGACCTCATGACATTAACATCGTACACTAAAACACAGCAATCTGCCCCTCTATAAAATGCAACACCAAGACTCTGAAATCTCTCCTGCCCAGCTGTATCCCATATCTACCAATGCAAAACATACAATATTATAGAACACTCTGCAAAAGATTAACTGTCTATAAAGCTCTAAATAAACCACATAAAAATAGGCCATTATCCAATGTTGGGTCCATTCGCCGAGAAGGGTGAATTAGGTACATAACTAACCTTTGGCATTATTTGCACAAGGGGCTGCCCTCATACTCAAACCCATATTCTCAAACTCAGCCTGAGCTATAACCACCGCACCAAGCAATGGTGCCTGCTCTAGTGAAACCATACAATTAACTCATAAAAATAAATAAATAAATGTAAAGCTAAGAACCCACTTGTAGAGTGACAAGCCTGTCATCAATTTGTAGCTCCTTGGTGAGAAAATCCGCTCCAATTGTAGCCTTATATTGTTGACTGAACTTCTTGTGTACATATCTACATATATTGTTAACGACCCACAAATATGAAATAAAAAACATAACCCAACAATAATTATAACCACAATAAGCTCGGATACTGTTAGTTGGGATATCGAAAAGGAAAGTGATTCTTAAACGGATTTCTCAAACCTACTTGTATAGGCTAAGGGTTTCTATCCCTTCGATGTAGTGGACAAGATGTAGTGAATGGAGCACACTTGAGCTTATCCACTACAGTCTACAAAATTTCATTTAAAGTTTGAACAAAAGTTCTTTCTAGTTCAATTTGAAGTTGGGCATTTGGTGAAATTCATTATTGAATCTGTGAATTTGGGATAAAAGGATAAAAACTCCTTTGTTTACACTTTTCCGCTACACAAATAGGTCTAAATAGCATTACTCTCTTGAAAATACTACTGCTAAGATTACAAAGAAAATAAAGAAAATAGACTGAGAAAGAAGACAAAAAAGGAAACCAATAAGAATAAAAAATAAATTGGTTCTGCAACCAAACATTGCCTTATATTGGATCAGGAACAAACAGAATCCAAGAAAACAACATAATCCGAAAATTCAACAATGGGTAGAATTTCATTGAACTATATAAAATAGGAACTGCGATCTCCAATTGTTCGGGAATATATATATATATATATATACACACACACAAAGAATTACAGATCTCACAAATCAATTTGTTAGTTGGAGGATACTGATTCATCAATGACGTCTTACCAACCCTGACAATTACCACAAAAAAATACAAAAGCAAATTCAGATTAAATGATAAATTAACAAATCAAGAAGAACGAAATTCGAAATATTGATCGTACCCACTGTCGCCGAGAACGATGACCTTGAGCAAGGTTCGCCTACGGACTGACATGGCGCGCGAGAGAGAGAAAAGTAGAGAAGGTTTTACGAATCGGTGTCGAGAAGTTGGAGAGAGAAACAAACAGAGAGAAAAAGGGGCGCCAATTTCGATTTTCTCTCTCTAGAACCCTCTCAAATCATTCATTATTTGGGGACCGAGGAACAGAACAACCATACTACGAGCTGTCCAATTGGTGTTAAATTGCGGTTTGCACAATGTTTCAAATTTTGATTACTACTCCGTATATGATATGCTAAATCCGAAAAAAATAATAATAATAAAATAAAACAAACATTAATATTGGTATTAATCAACAGCCTAAATAGGAAAAAATAAATAAAAAACAGCCTAATAAATACAGTTATAGTAGTTTGATTAATATACGATGTTAACTCATTAATATTGGCATTAATTAACAGCCAAACCAAATAATAATAAAAAATAATTAGCAAACAGTAATTAATATACTTTAAAATTCTTTTAAATGAGAAGTTAGGGTTGCAAACAATTTGGTTATGTATGGTTAAATTGGAATCAAATTGATCCCGACAATTTTTAAAATATTGGTTGGAAATTTGGAATTGACGCGATTGGACCTTAAAACCAACCGAACCATTCAGCTGAATCGAATTTAAAGAACCTCCTCCAAAATAAAAATAAAAATAAGAATAGAATAAGACACTTATTTGAAAGGTCTCACTAAACTAGTAATCTATTTTACTAGGAAGTCCTGTTAATATTGACTAATTCCCGAGGATCGGGAAGGGCATCTCTCCACGCGGATCGGGTAAGTCACTATAGGGACAGCGGAGACTAGCCACAAAGAACACCCAGTGGGACTCGAACCCCAAACCTTGGGTTTTCAAGCTCCAAAATCTAGTAAGTAAACCGCTGGGCCATATCTGGAGTGGATAATATTATAACATTGAATACATGTAATTGTTAACAATGAGAGTAAGTCCTGCTAATATAACATTGAAAACATGTAATTTTTAAACAATGAGGAAAAAAAAAAAATCTTTTCAAAACCACACTTATTTTTTATATATACAATTTTTATATTGGTATATTTAGTTCACTGGTTCCGATTCTAGATATAACAGTTCCTTATTTTTGAAATTAAAACTAAATCATAGATCGAAGAGATGAACCGACAGTTTGATTCATAATCACATACGAAATTGTCCCCAACCTAGGTAATCCACTTTTTTAACTTCGTTGAAGTCATAAAAGTTTTTTATAGACATTAAATAAACATGTAAGCTTTGTTTTTGTAGGTGGAAACAGTGAAAAAGAAAGGAAAGAGAAAATTTTTAAATTTTTAAATTTTTAAAGTTTTGATAATAGAAAGAAAAAACTAATGAAAAATTTATTTTTCGTTATTGAGTTTCTCTGCAAAAAACACTCTAAAATTCTATTTTCACCTCAAAGTAGCGCTTATCTATTTGCAATTCCTATTTTACCTAGTAATTTAATCGTACAAAGTTTTATAAAAAATAACTTTTATTGTGAGGTCGCACGGCAAATTATACAATTTTATATATATATATATATATATATATATATAATATCAATGATAATTTGGATAAAATTGCTCAAAATAGATCGTGTTTCTAAATAGAATTTTTTATTTTTTTTAACCGTTTGTTCTATGTTGCAATTTTAGCTACTCATAATTCGGTATGGATATATATATATATATATATATATATATATATTATTTTTTATATTCTAATTTTTTTTTTAAATTTATTTATCTTAAACTAATAATTAGTTTTACCGGGAATATTATGAAGCCTTATTCTAAATATAAATAATAAAAATGAATATAAATAATCATATATTTGAACTTAATAATCCATCATTTTACTGCATAAAGATAATTTTGGTATGTATAATTACTTTCTTTTTACTTCCATACTATTCAAACTAACTAATTAATATTTTTCTATAAATATTTTTGAATAAATTTTCATGCTAACCTGCATGGTAGAAAATCTTTTCACTTTTCATTCACTTTCTATTTCTTTTATTTTCTAACTTATTTCCATCTAACCAAATGGAGCCGTAAAGAAAAATTATAAATGCTAACTATTATACCTTAAACACATCCAATTCTATTAAAATTTAATCTAAAATTAGAATTTGCAAAATCAAGGTTGAAAGCTTGTTTGGTTTAGTGATTCATGTTCATAAAATGTAAATTACATCCTCCTCCTTGCCCTCCTTACAAAATTAAACAAAGTTTTTGTAGTTTGTGAATGATTGAAATTTCCGCTGTAGCCACTAATTAAAGAGTGTCGGGTTAAAACAATTCTGTCATTACGTCACCAATAAAAAATAAGGTTGAACATTTTCTTAACAACCCTAAAGATAAGTGAACAAAACTTCAAGGTGTATCCTCTGGAATTCTGGATGGCTTCCCAATAATATAAGCTACACTTAATAAGAAAAGGAAGTGTTATTTTAATCTCTTAATCTATATTTCAATTTTGAAATATTACATTAATACGTATTATATGTATATATATCATGACAAATTAAGAGGAGGGAGACTCGGATACGAACACACCCGTACTAGGACACTGGGTACTGCTAGGGGTGCACGTAAAACTGTGGAATTGAAAAGGAACCCGTCCCAATTTCGGTTCTAATTTTGGAACCGTTATATAACGGTTCAGTTTCGCTTCCAAACTCTGGAACCATTAAATAATTATAAATATTATATTTTTAATTATATAATTACTAAAATATATGTTTATTGATGCATACAAAGAGATGTATATAGTAAAAATATATTACCATGTACAATATCATTCATCAAAATGCACTACGAATGAGTTTGGAGTCATTAAATAAAAAAAAAAAAAAAAAAAGTGGAACCGGTTCGATTCCATCTCCCAACGGTTCTGGTTCCAATTCCAATTTTTAGGAACCATTGGAATCGAACCGTCTGCACCCCTAGCTAATGCATGTATTTAACATATAGATATTATATTAAATTAATACTCAATATTATCTAACCAGCAATTTTAGGAACTCTGATCACATACTACAAAAAAATGAAAAAAAAAAAAAAAAAAATTGAAATGGTATTACATATGGATATTATATGTAATATAATAAATTAATTAAATTAATTTTGAAATGCCCGTTATGTATTTAACATATATATATATATATATATATATATTAGGAATTCTGACGTGACAATATAAATTTTTTTTTTTAAATGATAAAACAAATAAACACATACCCTTTTGCCCCCATCAGACTCAAATCCACCCTTCCTCTTTAAGGATATGAAGATTATTCTACTTGACCAAAGACATATCGAATAATATAATTGTTTATATTCAAATTAGGCATTTGGATCAAGGTCAAAACACTATCAGAACAGAGCATCTGGGACCAATCCCTGGCCCCACACCCCTATCAGTCCTAGCCAAAGGTCCCTAAGGCCTGCACCAGCCTCTCCAAATTTTGCCTCTCTAAAAATGTCACATTAGTTTTTCTAAGAGCCACATCAGCAATTCCAAGAGCTACGTCAGCAGTTTTCGCTCTCCAGAAACATGCATTCCATCACGCTCTCCAAAAAAAAATTAAAATTATTTTTTTAAAATAATGAATTGGAATAAGAAAATAAGTATTAGAAAATTCTATGGGAATAAGCAGATGAATTTGTAATTTTAATTTTAATTTTTTTTTTTACAAAAAGTGTTAAAAAAAAAGTTTTTTTATTTATTTTTGGCCCAAATAAATAAGGATTACAAAATAAGGATTAAAAATAATGAATTGGAATAAGAAAA
>JAOTQH010000018.1:3312289-3328068 GCA_025631255.1 Cornus kousa
CTGTTTAAAGGCTACCTAATGTTGTAATTCAATGATTTGTCAATTTAAGTTGTCAATGATTTGTGGTTCAACCAAATTCAACGGCCAAGAGAGCACCAGCTTATTGTCCTAATTGTGTTTGAAAAAAAAAAAATTCACCCATTGGAAGAATTTGGTGTTGAAATTAATTGAGAATTATAGTATGTTTGAGAGTCTTGAGTCTTTTGAATGTTTAAATCATTTGGCTCGTTTATTAGTTTAATTGTTCAAGCTGAAGATTATTATTTTAAATTTGATAGACAAATAATTTGTGCGGATTAGATCAGAGACAAATAATCCTTAAATTTACGAATTCGATCCGATCCTCCAATTCGTACGGATCAGATCGGATTGCTACATCCACGGATTGTTGGCGAATTCAAAAAAATTCAATCTGTAACTCACGAAATCGAATTAGGGATTGGACTATTAAAAATTCAATCCGATTCGTAAGTCTGATTGTTATATGAAATTTATATATATTTTTTCAAATAATATATTTAGTTAATAATAATTTAATGGATTATAAGTATTACTTAATAATTATTTAAATATATGAATTAATATAAATAAATTAAAATTTTATCTATTGAGTTATGGTTAAAAGACAAATAAATAATAAATAATAAATATAATTATAATAGATAATTTAGATAAAATTCAATTCGCGAATTCAATCTAATCTGTCATCTCACGAATCGGCAGCGAATTAAGATTTGTCTAACCTAATTCGATTCGTGACCACTCCTATTGTTGTAGATAAAAAATTAATCAAAAATATTATTTATTTTATATTGAATTATGTAATCTCTCCAGTTTTAAAGAAAGGAAAGGGATTCGAACTCAGACGTGGACAATTATCTCATAAAATTTCATTACTCTCAATTAATTTATTGTTTCTGTTGATATTTTTTTCACTCTTTATTGTTTTTTCTTTAAATAAGAATCAAATATTTATATATATATATATATATTTGACATTTTTTTGTTTTGGTACTTCACTTTTTATCTATTTTTAATTTATTTATTAAAAAATTGACTCATCAAGAAGACGAGTAAGACAAGAACTTTCCCCGTGTTCCGGTTACTTACACCGTCGAACCAACTTGTAAGAAAAGCGGCAAAAGCATGGACCAGTGCTCAAACGTTGACGACCCTAACCCTAACCCTCCCATGGCCGAACCAGAACTCATCGCCAACCTACAGTCCCAACTCCACTCTCTCCGGAACAGAGTCAAGGTCTTTTCTCGCCTCCTCTAACTAAAATAGGGTTTTAATCAGTGATAAAGAAAAAAAAAAAAAAAAAACTCAGTTATACAAATTTTTTCATATCATAACTTGGGTATTCGTAAATTCAGGAACTAAACTTGGGTATTCGTAAATTCAGGAACTAGAGACTGAGAATGCCAAACTATTATATCGGATTTCCAATTGCCACTGTAACAAGGTTAGTTATATATATACATACATATATATGCATGCACACACACACATTTGTTGCTATAATTTTTAAGAAATGTGTTTGAAAAAAATGTAGTGAAGTGATTGTATAATTGTTGTGTAGATAGAGGGGAATTTAGATTCCAATGTTGCAGACAGAGTTGGCAATTCAGTGGAGGAGAGTGCCAAATTAGAAACATGTGTTGGTAATACCCAAAAGAAGTCAGAGGAGATATTGCCAGGTTTTTTATTTTCCTCATTATTATGTTGATTGCGAAAATTAAACTTGAATTGATCACTGGTTTATTTATTTTTCCAATTTTAATAATAAAAAAGTTTAATATTAGTAAAATTCTTACTACTTTAGTGTGCAAAAGCGGAAATGTTCAGAATTTCATTATATTCGGTTAGAAAATTACAAATAATGGCCTCAAGTTACTTTACAAGAAAATCGAGGAAACAAGAGTATCAAACATCAATAATTTCTTAATGTTATCCATCTTATTTAGTACAGAAGATATCATGCCATAGCTGGTTTAAACAACTGGCTGCAGTACTATTTGAATAACAAGAATTGGGATTTGAGTTCATGATTTTGATGTTCTTATATTTTGTTGTTCTCTGGATGAAGAAAACTTCTGGCGGCTTATAGATACATGTTTATGGCCCTGGTTCCCGATGTAATTTCATTGGAATGACTTTTATTCAAATTTATTTAATTTATGTACATGGGTACATTGGCTATTGAATTTTGTTTTGCTTGCTAAGATGCTCTCCACAAATAAATACTAATTAGTTTTCAGTTTTATCTACATAGTATGACTGTAAATGCGATTGAGTGAGAGAAATTACAATATAACCAAATGTAGTCCATTTTAAGTATTCATACATGTGTGTTCATTATAACTTGTACTACGACTTGAACTTTATTGTCTGTAAGTATGGATGATGAGATCATTATGAAATGATAAAAATAATAATAATAATAATAAAAAAAAAAAGGAAAATGGATCTATTTGTTTGAGTTGTAGAACTCCAAAAGAAGCTTCCCAATGATTCATCCATAGAGTAAAAAAGGATCTAATAGTTTTGTTTTGTTTTGTTTTTTATTTTAATTTCTCTCTCTCTCTCTCTCTCTCTCTCTCTATATATATATATATATATAATTTTTTTAAAGCTTATCCCACCCTGTCTGTATCACCTCGTATTTCATTTATAAAGTTTGTATGCTACTATGCTTGGTTGCTATTCCGTTAAGCACTTCAAGTTTGAAAAGGAAAGAGGGACTTTTTTGTAAATTGGAAAAGAAAAATTTTAAAGGTTGTGCTACTTATCATGTTGACAACGTGCTAAAGAAAATCTTCTTCCAAATGATCATATATTTGTGAGTTTTTTTTTTTTTTTTTCTTGCCACTTTCTCACTGGTGGATTTTAAGGTTATGACTTCTGTTCAGATGGTTTGCTCACAGGCACTTAAAAAAAAAGAAAAGAAAAGAAAAGAAAAGAAAAAAAAGATGGTTTACTCACAGGCCTCTATTGCAAATGCCTTGGATTCCTTCACTTGTGGAGGAAATATCTACTGTCTCAACTTTCTAGAGTAAGCGTGGAGTGTGGGAGTTTGGGAGTGCATAAAGAAAATAATTTAACGACAAAATGGGAATAAAATAGGAAGTGTATTTGAAGCATTAGACTGGAATTGCATTGCATCAGTCATGCAAATGCTGTAAATATGGCAAAAGTATTCACTGTGGTAACTAATTATTGGCTGGTGTGATTAGGTTGATAGGCTCCTTACTTGATTAAGAAGTTAGAGTCATGGCTTCACTTTTGTCTAACTTTCAGATTTCCAATATTGCTTCAGTCCATTTTCCGTGTGCATCATGTCATGCCTCCTTCTGTATGGAAGGTTCTGAGAAGTGTGGAAGTCGGAGTCATGGTTATATGTTTAAAACTAATTACATTTTGATGCAGGTTGTAAAATGAGGGCCATGCATCACCACTCCAAGAGATATGTTGCTCTGAAAGTGATGTATTTTGGGCAAAGGTACAAATTGTATTCATAGTTATCAATTTAATTAAATAACTAATCTCTAGTCCTTTGTTACAATTTCCATTCCTCAACACCTTGTGCTCTTTTCCTTGGGATGCAGTTGAGTATATGACTTGGAATTTTAAATTTGTGGATCGGAGGCCTAAGTCAACACCACAAAAGAGAATAAAGAAGCTGAATAAATATAGAAGTTCCTTTTGGATTATATTTTACTTAGAAATTTAGAACTCAACTTTTATTGTTAAACTTGTTTGGCATGATGTGGTTATGTAGTCTTATGGTCTTGGGTATCAATTAGCGTCAAAATGGGACATATGTTGCCTACTCTAAGAGGTTTGCACTTAAGTCTGTGTCATGTTGAGTTGAGTTCTTTGGTTGTTGGTGGGCCAATCTAAATTTGAACAAACAATTATGCATGTATTTAAATGTTCTTTCTTGTGTGTGTTTTTTTGAGTATATGAAACACGAATATTTCCACAAAGGGGCTTACTGTATCAGATATAGATACTCTTCCTATACTCACAAATATGTCCCTAATACTTTCTAAATGTATCAATAATTTGAATATGTGTATATATATATATACACTTAATTTCTTATGAGATGTAGTGGAACCAAAAAACAGGCCTCATGTACCAAACCAAAAAGTATAGGACTTTTTTGATCTGTAATAAATAATATACTTGAAAATTTTATTGTTGTATTTGTTTCCAATTTGATTATGCATTTGAGTTTGTGATTTTTCCTTCCTTCTCCAAGTTTTCTCATAAAGGTTATTTTTCTTTTTCTTCTTATATATATATATATATATATATATATGATCATGTTAATGGTTCAAAAAAATTCATGCTATGATGTTACCACATGTGCTGCATTACAGGTTCTATGGTTTTGCTTCAGAGGCACAAATGGATCCAACTGTTGAGGTGTGTTTCTTCAATTATACAGTTTTTTTATGGAATAAGGTGAAAGACACATGTGAATTAGGAATGGTCCCAAAATGTTCCTGGATCCGTAGCGCTAGATGCTTGATTGATACATATATATTAGTGTCTGTATGTATTTTACTCCTTCCCCAAAAGAAAAAGTGGTAAATTACTTGTTAATATAATTAAATATAACTTTTTAATATATAAGAAGAAGATACACACTTTGCATGTGCTTCTTATGTTATTGACAATGGGATGCACCATGATCTAATGTTATCCTCTTCTCGGATGACGTGATTACTTCTGCTATGTTATTTTGCTTGTTGCCGAAGTACAAATGGTGCAACATTTCACCATAGTGGGATAATATCTTACAATGATCCTATTAAGACTATTATCAGAATTTAGGGAATCCTGTTGCTTTGTTACATCAGTGGTTTCATTGAAGTTTTTGCTGGCTGTTTGCCTAATGCATCCTTCCTCATTTGGTGGCTAATCCTATTAGTGGAATGTAGCTAATCCCAGTGCTTTGTTACTGTTGTCAGGGGCTTATTTTTTATTACTTATATAATGTTGGGGCTTATGTGTAATTTCTGAAAATTGTTAGCATAAATAGAATGTGGTGGAAGGATGAAAGTTTTCTTTCATTCTTTCTCTCTTTCTCTATCTCTCTCTCTCTTTTTCTCTCATCCTCTTTCTTCTCTTTTTCTTCTTCTTATACTTTACTCTTGATTTGATCATCTCTTAAAGTCAACAGTTACATCAAGGGTTATGTCAGAAGATTTAAATATTAAAGTTAGACCCTCTCTAATAGCTTAAGCTTTTATGGTAGATGGTGGTTAACTTGTCAAAAAAAGAAAAGAAAAAAAGCTTTTATGGTAGATGGCGGTTAACATGGTATCAAAGCAGTCAAGGTCCTAAGTTCAAACCTTACCATCACCTTGATAATTAAAGTTGAAACACGTGTTGGACCAAAAGAAGGCCACATGTGAGGGGGCATGCTAGAAGATTTAAATATTAAAGTCTAAGCTCTTAGATCAGATGGTGGTTAACATGTTTCATTGAAGGTTTTATGCTGGCTGTTCACATAATGCATCCTTCCTAAAGGGCACATTTTGGACCAGCAATGTCAATGGCAGGAACTAGAAGCGACACGGGTGGTATCAAGATTTGAAAGTGAAAGTAACAACAACTGATAGACATATCCTATTTCACTTTCCTCGTTGCTGAACTGTGCTACTTGTCTTCTCTTTATGGCCTTGCCCACATGTGGGCTAGCCAAATGGAAACCCCACCCACATGCTATTACCAACTGCCGGATTCCATTTTAATATATATTCTTTGAACTTCAAAGTTGGAACTTTGCTGATGGACTCTACAAGTATCCATCCTAGACCATCACAAACAAGCCTTAAAAGAGCGCAAGTAATGGACTGGCCAATGCTATTATCCCACAAAGAATGTATGTTAGGATTATTTGTCCCAAATCAAAATACTCTTAAGCTGTGTGCAGATTATCTCCCAAGCAATTCACACCTTTCAGGAAAAGAATTATCGAGTTTCTTTGGTTCTACTATAATGTATCACCAAACAGGCTCTAGCTTCAATGTTGTAGTGCATCTAGGTATGTCAGTGTATGAAAAGATGGAATACTGAAGTTTTGACTCTCATTCAGTGCTTGAAGAGTGGATTGGAAATGATATTGATTGATATCTTTTGGCCATCTTTCATGTTGATCTCAGAAAAGACAACTTTCTTTATAGAAGGCTTTGACTTTAGATGAACTTTCAGTTTCTAAACCTTTTAAGTGGAAATAAGAAATGACCATTTAGATAATTTCTTTAAGGATTTTGACCAGCATGCATAGAAGAACTTAAAATTTGACTCAAGAAGCTATACTTGCATTGACATCAAAGTTTCTTGTATTGATTTTTTTTTTTTTTTTTGATAAGTAAATTTTCTTGTTTTGAATTTGGAGGCTAGATTTCTTTACATTGAATCAACTAGTAGAAAATCTTTTGTTTTCTTTGCTTAATATTAGATTCCCTGCAGTCTGAAATTTTCAAAGCTCTTGAGAAGACGAAGCTCATCGTTGGTGACAAGAAGGATTTAAAGTACTCAAGATGTGGTAGAACAGACAAAGGAGTTTCTTCTGTTGGGCAAGTAAGTTGAGAGTAGAAGCACATTTTTTTTTTATCAAAAAAAAAAAAAAAAAAAAAATTATCTGTTATTGCTAGTATATAAGATTGTGAAAAGTTTCATGGACATCCCGTTGTTTGAACTTTATCGGTGTTATAATTTGATAAGCCCAACCTCTAGGTTAGGCCTGCCTGCCCTTTTTAAATAAATCGAATAGATGAAGACATATTGAGATATATTGATGCTTGTAATCTGGGTACAGAGAAAGAGGTTTGAGGCTGTGAGGAAGGATATGATTGCCTGGGTTTAACCCAGGCATTCCACATAGAGAGATAACAGAGGCAGGATGGTCTATGTATCTGACACCAAATAGTGAGAGGCTAATAAAGCTTTGTATTCATTATTTTGAGTTTGATTTTGACTTTTAGGCTGTTGTGTTTTCCAAGTTTATAGTGGCATATTTTGGTGGTGTTAAAAATCATATCCTCAAAATCTGAAGCCAAATTAAGATGGCAAAACTCGTAATTTCCATATTTGATGATCCTATGGGTGCATCCATTTATTTGTTTGGTTATTTTTATGTTTTTAATTTCTCCCCCTGTAACCTCCATATTTTTTCTATGTGCACTTAGAGGCAGCTTCTCAAGCATCCCGTCTTACCATTTTTGAATCGTTTGAGAGCACAAAAGTGATTGGTGCAGGTGATTGCTCTTCTTTTACGATCGAATCATAAGGAAACCGAAGGGACCGATGGATGTTCTGGGGAATTCACTCGAAAAAACCATGGTTTGCCAGTGCCTCCTTGTGAATTCGAACTTTTAATATTCTTTACTAGCCAATCATTACGTCTGTTCATTTCTGTGGTACTTGACAAGTTCTGTATGTAGAGTAATAAACATTGCCATAATCTTTTAAAGTCGCATGGGTGGTGACACATCATAATTTTGGCACCAATTTTTTGAAAGAAATGCTAGAATGCTCAACTCCTTTGGAATATTTTTGATCTATTTAGATTATTTGAAAAAAATTCAGCCTTTTTTTTTTTAAATCATCTGTATCTCCCTGGATTTTATTTAAACCGATTATCCCCTCATCTTATTATTATTTTTTTTTATCAGAGGGAGAAATTGATTATGTGAGAATCCTGAACAGAATCCTTCCTAAAGATATTCGAGTTATTGGCTGGTGTCCTGCTCCAATAAATTTCAGTGCAAGGTTTGTCCAACTTTAGGGATCTTTTTCTTTACTAAAACTTCTGTTATTGTGATAGTAATTTATGGTAAATGTCTAACTACTCGCTTCATTTCAAAAAGATGAGATCCATATTTTAAATAATTTTTTCCCTGAATAAAGGATTGGCATTTTTATGAATATGAAAGGATTGCAGGAAAACTAGCAGCTAGTTATATATACCTCCATGGTTTACCGTTCTGACTGGAGCCCATGATGGCATAATAGATTCCTTTTCCTTGAATATGTAGTTAATGAACTGTACTCAAAGACAGATGCTTTAAAGAAGGTTTTTGTGTTTTTCTTGCATACTCTCCAGTGTAAACATTGTGCCATGAGCGGCAAATAGCTGCTTTATTAGTTCTGTGATCCATTTTCTGTTAGATATTTAGTCCTGTTGCAAGCATGATTATTATTATTACTTATTTATTTAAAATTATATATTATTTATTTTAACAAAAGGAACATACAGTAGTTTGCTTGGTTCATTTTCATTTGAGTTTACATGGTCTGTTTTTTATTTTATTTTATTATTATTTGTTTTTTTATTTATTTTTAATTCCCAAGCAGGTTTAGCTGTTTTAGCAGGGTTTACAAATACTTTTTTTGGAGAGTAAACCTGAATATAGTGGTATGCTCATCTTGATTTCTTATGTATACAACACGTGTGAAATCCATTTAGTCTGGCTCGTTTATTGCTCAGATTCTGAAACTGTTATATATTTGGTACATGTTTCACTAGGCGATGGAGACTGCTGGTAAGAAATTTGTTGGGGAACATGACTTCAGAAACTTTTGTAAGATGGATGCAGCAAATGTGCACAATTATAGGCGGCATATCACTTCGTTCGATATTTCACCATGCAATGAAAGGTGAAGAATAGTACCTGTAAATATTTTTTCTATTTACACATTATGTTCTTTAATTATGGTGGCAGATGGCATTAAACTTCACAACTCTAGCCTTCTAAATTTCAAATAGTAACTTCTTTTCACTTAGGCTTGTACTCAAATTTCCTAAGGATTCATCATAATAAAATCATAAAGTAGACAAGTAAGCCATATAGGGAAAATTTGATTAATTCTCTTAGTTTCTAGTTGATTTTCTGAGACGATATAGGGAAAATTTGATTAATCCTTCAGAATTGTTAATTCCTCTTTGTATCATCTTATAAATCATTCTAATTGGCAAAAAAAAAAAAAAAGGGGTCCGTTTCGGATTAATTTTCTGATGATTTGCTTAGCAATGGATCACAATTTTGGAAGCATTGTATTCCATTTACTTGAACTGTGTTTGTCTGGACGTCGGAGAAATGCTGGTGGGAGAAAAGAGAGGAAGTTGAGAACCAGTGAGAGATTGATGGAAATGATGTTAAATACAGAGAACACGTGTTAGTGTTTTGTTCATGTATGTTTCTTATTTGCCGACACATTTAGTGAATGTTAGTGCAGGCATATGTGGACTGAAAGTTTGAGCCAGCTTCACTATTACTCTTCTTAATCCAGTAGTGTATTGCGTTAAAGGCCTGTTTCGGTTCGCACACACTGTGTATTATGTACATTATCTATCTTTGGAATTCTTAATTCCTCTTTGTATCATCTTATAAATCATTTTGATTAGCAAAAAAAAAAAAAAAAAAAATTGGATAAGTGCTGCCATAAGCTTTCTGACTCATTCTCAAACTTGGTGATGACACCTATTGTGCTATGTCATTTATGTATATATAAAGTAGTGCATGTACTTGTGTCCATAACTTCAGTATTACACTTTTTAGTATAAATGGGCGAGTATACATCAGGTGTCATTTCAAACAGTCAAATTATTTTGAAGGGCATTTTGCTGAATATTTGGCTACTCAGTTACTAATTGCTTACTCAAGTTTGCTACTATCATTTTTGAGTAAGTTGATTATGTGCAAGTTTGCTTGGATATCTTTTTTAGTAGAACAGGAAGTATAGATTTCCCACTCGCATTTTGCTTGCTTAAACTGTGTAGATTATGTGAAGTTTTTCTTCTTATCTGCAGGTTTGAAGGCGATGAGCTTTGGGCAATGAAAATCAAAGGTAGTGCTTTCCTGTGGCACCAGGTCCGGTGCATGGTTGCTGTACTATTTTTGGTTGGCCAGGGTCTTGAATCCCCTAATGTGCGTAGTAGCTGATCTCCTCATAATTGATTTGTCTTAAGTCCTGTTGATGTGGCTGTTTGCTCATTGAAGAAATTCAGCAAACATAGGACATACTGTCTCTTATTTTTCAGCCTTCAATTTGTCCAACATGATGGCTCTGAAATCCTTTAATTTAGAAAATAGCATTTAAGATGCACGACGTGTATGCCAAAAAGATGTGCGGCAATGTACTAGTGATACACGGCCCGTATCTTTGCAGCCTGAAAAAGGGGAGACAGGTTATACTCATGAAAGAGACGAGTTTCATATTCTTAGGGCTGTGCATGGTTTACCTAAGGACTTAATATCATGTTTCCATTCTCATTGTTGGCATCCGTAACAGTTTGACTGAAGATGATTGTTGTTGCCTTTTCAGGTGGGCTCATTACTAGACAACATCCTCTGTGTGTTGTTCCATTTTTTTTTAAAAAAAAAAAATTATATATCAAAAAGGCATTCTTGCAATTAAAATCATGCAAGGGATTGTAGAGTTCTTGAGCTGTAATGATCCAATTGATGGTATTCAGTTTGTGTTATGCACAGTGGTTGTGGTGTTATATCAATGGTTGAGTAAAATGCGTGTAATATTTGTGGAGTTCCCTCAGGTTGAAATATTGGTGTGGGAGGTTTTGATTGTGTCTTATCGGATGCTGTGCTTTCTTAGAAAGCTAATTAATGGCTGCAACTAGAATGTGGCCTTTTTAAAATATTAAATTCTTTTAGGGAACTTGGGGGAAGTTCTTTAGATTAATTTTATTGTCTATATGCTTTACTAGGAAGTAGGAACTCACATCAAGTGTTTAAATTGTTATAATTGTAGGTGATAGATGCATTACTGGATATTGAAAGGACCTCACGGAAACCTCAGTACACGATGGCTCCAGATATTCCATTGGTTCTTCAATCCTGTGAATTTGAAGATCTCAGATTTATGTGCTCATCAGGTACCTTAGCACTAAAACCATACCTAATCCTTGTTGCAGCTATTAATGTTAACTTCTCTTGCATGATACCTAATAATTTTCTTTGTGAAACATGCGCTGTAGTTACCTAATTTATACTTTACGGATAATACTCATGGAAGCATATGAAATAAGACAGTTTATCATTGTTTAACCTAATGGTTGCAAGTGGTATTCCAAATTCCATTAGGTTTCAGTGACAGAATGTTGCCAGTTGCCACTCACTTCATTTTGTTTGTTACTCCCTCCATCGCATATTAATAGTCCATCTTTCCATTTTTGGTTGTCCCATAATAGTTGTCTCATTTCAAAAATCAATGCACTTTTTTTTTATTTATAACATTCCCAATTTACCCCTAAAAGATAAAACAAATTTAAATCTCCAAATGGTGGAGACCCCATCAAAGAATAACTTTTAAAAGGGGTAAATTTGGAAATATATTCTCTGCCATGTAATAAAATATAATAAAAGCTAGTATCTTAAAATATGTGAATTTTGAAACTGGACATCTATAATGGGAAAGAGGTAGTACATCATATCAAACAATTACTATGACGGTCAATCTTCTTGTATGTAATATGTACACTTCTATATATATATATAATACACACACACACATATGTATAATATGATTCATTACATATTCATGAAATGTTCCCATAGATGATCCTCCATTTTTTTTTCCCCTTCGAATACTATTACGATGTGAATATTCTAATTTTCTTTCTTTTCTATTTATTATATTTGTTTCTTTTTAAATTTCTTCTTCTTCCTTATTTTTTTATTTTTTTGACCCAATTGGGGTTGCTGGTCAACATTAATATCCTTGGATTTCTCAAAATCTTTTCCTTCATGTATACAAGACTTGGGAGTATTTTCATGTGTTCTTTCCCCATCTGAATGTTCTTATATAAATGGAGTAAAATGAGGTATTTGTTGGCAATGTATGCTGTTGTTCTTGTTTTTCAATCTGTAAATATGATATAATTAATACATTTAAATTATAGAAAGGCTATTGCTTCAACATTTGGTTCTCTGTCAGCTCCCATGACTCAGTTATCAAATGCGTTTAATGATTAAACGGGCTTAGTGATGTGACACTACATCCTGGTGTCATTTTGTTCAGTAAAAATAAGTGAAATGGATTAAGTGCTGTAATTGATTTTTTTGAGATTTCATGGTATTGTTGGTTTTTTGGGCTATACTATTACAACTCACACAAGTCATGCCTTCAGTAATTTAAATCCATCATCCTTTGTCTTGAATATTTTTGAGAGCATGCTTGCTTCCTTAATGGCCATTTTCACATGCACCGACTCATTTAAATCCATGTGTTTGTATGAATTTTATGCATAGATGCCAGGCAAGCATTGCAAGCGCACTTGGAGAAGGAATGTCAAACTTACAAACTCCAAGCTACAATCTTTCACGAGGCCCTGTTGAGCTGTTCAGTTGTTGAAAGTGGTGCATAAAGCAATCTTCCTGCATTTTATTGTCTTGAACTTGTTTTTCTTACCTTTCCTTATTTCTAAGAAAACTTTGAAAATTTTCAGATGATTATTCGTTGAATAATAGAATGAAAAAGAAATCGGCTTCCCATGTTCCTCTCATGTCACGGCCAACTGAGCGTGAGTCCTCTCCGTTAAACTTAGTTTTCTATTCTGGTGAATGTCAGTAGTTTTCTGTTCTTAAAATGGTTTATAAGAGATGGAAGTTGTTGCTTAAAATTAAATTTGTTTGTGTCGAAATGTGTGAGTTGTCCATCCAAGTGTGAAACTACAAAGTGCATTTATAGTTCCACAAAGAAAGAATAAACTTGTAGAAGATGATTTATAGCTAAAAGGATGAGAATGGCTTTAAGTGCTTGCGGAATAGTTTAAGCTCTTATGCTTATTTATTGCTGGAAGAACATTTAATGGTCAGATACTGTGCTTTTTCTTTTTCTTCTTCGCAATAGATCATGGCTAAATGATTTCCTTTCAACTTGGTTGGTTGGTAACCAACTACCTTTTCATTTGTAATGTTTTCCATAATATTGTACAGCCATATTTTTTAGCAGAAACTTTTGGAAGTGTTTCCAAATGTTCTTGGGCAAATTGGGAATGAGTTGGTAGTTGGTAGACTAGTGTAGCTATATTAACATGTAACGACCATACTTCTACACTTTTACCAGAGTCAAAAGTCACTACAGAACAAAAACAGACAGATGCTCCCTTCGTTTGTTATTGTGGCAATTCAGCTGCTTGATGGTGCGTTTATTATCCATCCTCGTCTCGAAGAGCCTTGTTCTCCCATATATATTAGTCTTCTCTAATCTGCATCTGTATCTTAGACGGGCCACTTCTTGTTTTTTCTCCATATTTTTATGATCTTCCTGTACATTTATGTTGCCATATTGTTGTCTTCTATTCTTGTTAACTTAAGTTTGTGCTTGAACTGTTTCCAGCATCTTATGAAGAGCGGCGTACTAAGTTGAATTTGGCAGCACAAAAGTAGCTTGCTTTCAGGAGCTGAATTTGTTGAATGGAGGAGGTGCCTAACTGCTCTCTTTTTGTTTTATGTAACATTAAATAACTATTCTTATTCAATAATATTGTTTTCTGATATAGATTTCTTATTGATAGGGAACTTTTGTGTTTCTTGAGATGAATAAATAACAGAGCTATCAATTTGTTGCCCGCGTGGTTCAAAGATTTCATATTTTGCCCTTGCAAGGATGATCACACAAATACATTTTCCGTTGTCAAGCCACCTCCGTTGATTAGGTTATATATACTATGGATTCATCATCACATTCTTCTCCCTCCCATTCAGATGCAACGCGATACTGCACTACTGTTCTACAAGGGTTTGCAAGATCTGTTGCAAAAACACATTTTTTGCTCGAATTTTAGTGAGGAACTAATTTAGTACAAGGGCTAATTGCCCCTTTTGAATGGTCATAAGATCTTTGTATTTTACTAGTCCACAGAGCGGGTGTAACTCCCATAACACATTTTTAATTATCTGGGTGACGATGAGACTTAAATTTTGTTCTTATACCATGAGGATTACTATTTCCTCTAAACACAAAGAAATTAAAAATTTCTTGATTATTAGTATTCATTCTCTACACAAAGAAATTAAAATTTTGCTATTTGTAGTGAACTCTCAATCGAGCCAATGTTGTTTCTAGTGCTAATAATTGTGATATGTGAGAATCAAGTGTGATTCTGTCTTGTACCGCTTATGCAACAGAGTGATTTTGTCTTGTACTGTTTATGCAACACAATACATCGTTATGTAATAGTGGTGTAAAATTGTTGCGTAAGCAATCTAAGGCTATTGTTACGTAAGTGATGTAAAGTTGATACATTGACACCAGATATTTTGTAGCACATTTGAGGGTTTAAACGCTTTTCAATAATTATGCAACACAGTGATTCTGTCTAATACCGCTTATGCAACACAGTACATCGTTATGTAATAGTGATGTAAAATTGTTGCATAAGCAATCTAAAGCTGTTGTTACATAAGTGATGTACAGTTACTGCGTTGACATCAGACATTCTATGGCACACTTGAGCGTCTAATCGCAATGTATAATTCTTTTCAATAGGTGATAATATTTGTTTGTTTTGTGTTTGATTGATTGTTACGTGGTTCAATGTGGTTTGAGGTTCCCGAACCATGTTTGTCACAGCCTGTGTTTCGGGTCGTTACAATATGTGACACCTATTTGGTTGTGCTAGATTTTTCTAGTGGCCTGGTTTTGTGTGGCTTCTAGAGTGATACAAAAGTCGATAGTCTCAATCATACTGACTGTAGGGTCTGCATGTTGTTCATATTGGGTTTTCCATTGCCCAAATAATATTAGGACATGTATAGTTAGGTTAAAAAAAAGTCCAGCTAATAAAGGTCCAAAAATTCAATCATTTAATCGACTATTGGCAGTGGTTGTGGGACATATTGGCCATTCAAAAAAGAAAGGAAAAATTGGAGATTTTCATTGCTTTACTTTTGGTGTGCATGTGGATGTCAGTCGTGCCTTCAAACCAACTCCTCATTTCCCATCATAGCTGTGTAAAAGCAGACGCAAAAGGTCCCAAAACAACTCACGATCTTCTTTTTACAAGTCTAATGGTGTGACTATGAAACCATAATCACATGAAAGTACAACTCACCACCATTTTATGATCCTAAATTTTCGCATATTTGTTTATATAAAAAGTAGATATAGAGATGATGATTACCACCTACAGTATGCTAATTTAGCAGCATTCAAAAAAAAAAAAAAACAAAACGACGTCAACACCCCCCGGGCGGTTATATATATTGAATGTATATAAAAAAATAAATAAAAAACACACCTTGTTATATATTAAATGTGTAAATACGATATTAAGGGACAATTTGCACATATTTTCAAATCCTAAAAATTTGTATGCACATACTAAATAACTGAATTTTTTTTAAACATTTTTTTATATAACTGGAGTAATTATTATTATTATTTTATTATTATTATTTTGCACCTTACCCATCAAGGAATTCATTTTCTCTTACATATTTTATCATGGTAGCTACTTGGTTTTTTAACCTTTTTCTTTTTCTTTTCTTTTTTTTTTTTCAACAAGAATATAGTAGCTATAACTTATAAGGTCTATCAAAATAATAATAATAATAATCTTTATCAATAGTGTCATTTTGTTTTCGTTGTTCTCCCTTCACAATCTAGAGAATATTTTTCCTTTTATGATTTAAGATTGTGTTCTTTTTCTTTTTCTAAATATTTTTTTTAGAACAAATAAAGTGTAAGGGGTGGAATGTTTCGTGATCCAACCAAATCCATCTGGATTTGATGTA
>JAOTQH010000018.1:3342954-3355271 GCA_025631255.1 Cornus kousa
ACCTAAACTACAAAAGTTCCATTTATTTAAGTTCAACAATTTCTTTATAATGCACATAAACTAAACCCAAATATTATAAAACACTTGATTTCACTGTAATATAAATGACTTTAACACAATTAAAAGAAAACCTCCTCATATATATCAAGACAGTGAACAATATAATAACATGAACATCAATCAAGATTTTAAAAATCTTAATTCTTTTATACTTTAATTGAAATAAAATTATAAATACTTAATGCATGTATATTATATATTCAGTAAACAATTTAAAATACTCGATTCTTTAAATCAATTAAGTCAATATTGCTTACTAATGGCACGCAAGTCCTTATAAATTGTTCAACTTAAAATTAAACAAGTATCATGAATTATTTAATAAAATACTGAACATAGAGCACGGCTAGATGGTCACATAACTTCATGCTAAACTAAATGTTCACTTGTACATGTAATTTAAAATATATACCTTATATCGATACATGTAGTATAAGTATCAACAATGATGTCTAAAAAAACCCAAAACACATATAATATGATATTGAATATTAAATTATTATTTAATAAGCAATAAAATAATAAAATCTTTAAGCCTTCTACCAAAACAATGATAATACATATTGTGCGTCATCGTCAGGAGTTTGTATATGTCTAAATGCTTGCACACAAGCACATAGAGTAGTCAAAACGAGAAACAACAGCTAAAAAAAATGTATACAACTCTATTCACTATAACTTATAAATCAACTAGATTGGTGACTTTGTTCACATAAAAGTGTAAGTGTGTATATATATAGCCATCCACGACGAAGTCTATCATGATTTATGATTTCATAGACATATATATGGACATATGGTCACATCCTGATTAAAGTAATGTTTTACTTTTATTATCAAAATATAATATTATATTACACACAATTCAAAGAAATAAATGGATAAACCATTCAAACTTTTAATGAATGAATAAATATCCATGTATCAAACAGATTCTACCTGCCATGGATGTCTAATCATGTAGGCTTACATGCACCCAGTAATGATTATTTAAAGACTAGTAACAATAATGAGAAATCTGTCACCACAGATAATGCCAACACATCATGGATTGGGCTATCAGATCCATGTATATATCTATCATTCACGGATTAAGAAGTCTAGGTGAAGTCTAGGTGTGTTGGATATTTAATATATACAACAGTCAATTCGAATCAATTCAGCAACCATCCGTTGCCGATTACCAAGAACAAAATTTTGCACCCATAGAGGCGAAATCATATATATTATTCGGCAAGTTAAATAAATTGATTATTTTTTGAGATTTCTACAATAGAAAATTATAAACCTAACCTTGCTTTGATACCAATTGTTGGGTTTAAATAAAATTAATCCATCTAGAAATCAAGAATACTCTAATTAATTAATGAGTAATTTAGTCTCGTACCTGATTGATGATTAACACACCTATAGAATATCCATGTAATCTCATTCCAGCAAAATCGTAGAGCGCTTTACCCCCTTCTGAGAGTTGTTGATACGATAGGACTGAATAAGGGTTTTAAACCCATATTTATAACAACAACAGGGGGGACGGCTTCTTTACAAACAAGCATACCTAAGTCTCCCTTCTTATCATGGAAACTTAGATATCAATGGTTAGAACTAAATCACACCAAATAAGTTGGAAAACCACAATTCAATGGTATAAAAACCATACTCCCAATTAGACCACCAAATTGGAAAGTACAAACCCAATCCATCAAGTATCAATAATCATATTTCAATCCTATTTTAGGAAACGTAGTGCATAGGATCATAAAATAATTTTTATTACTTAAATATATATATAAAAATTCCAACAGTTTTGTCCCAAATGAAATTCAAAAGAAAAGGTGATTGGTTGGGAATACATACTGTTGGGAGTTTGTACGCAGTGGAATAGTTGTAGAATATAATATGGATAGATAACCTATGGGATGGTGAATATATTTAACTAACAATTTCTCTATAAAAGTGGGACTACTTAAAAGCTCGGTACTTAGCCTATACCTTTTTACGCTAGTCCTAGATGAAATATTAAGAGATATACATAAAGGCATCCCATGGTGCATGTTGTTGGCTGATGACATAGTGTTGTTGGATACTTTTAAGGCTGGCTTGTGAACAAAATTAGAAACTTGGAGTTATGTTTAGAAACAAAAGGGTTAAAAATTAGTAAGTCCAAAGTTGAATGTATTGAATGTAGATTGAATAAAGATTCAGAAAGTAATAATAAAACAATAGCAATCCAAGGCATCAGATTTTCTCAAAATCTTCATGGTTTATTGATGCAGCAGCGGGTAGGGCTATTCGAAACTAGAATTAAAGTAGAGTAAGAACAAGATTGAGAGAGAAAGGGTAGAAGAATAGAGGGAAGAGGAATCAGAAGAGAAGAAGAATTCAGAGAGAGAAGAAATCACGATAATCTCAAATTTCGATATCAATAATAATCGTCAAAAGCGGCTCTCCACAATGTCTAAACCAACGTATAAATAGGCATCGAAGAAAAACCCTAATCAACCTATTACTATAAATAAAACCCTAAATTGCTGAAATATCCCATAATAATAATAAATAAGCAAAAATCCCTAATTTTATCTTTCTTTCCCACGTCTCCAATAGTAGGTGTGGGCCATGTGGTTTTCAAGCTCTCGGGCCAAGCCCGGTTCTCCATCATATTACCTACCATAATGTGACGTTCCAAGTTACAACAACATTAAATAGAACCACCCCATGGGGAACGGGGCGGGTGGGGAATGGGGATCATGTCAATCCAAGTGGTTGTTCAATATTGTCATCTTATGTACCAGAACTGACAAAATTAATTCAATAGCAAAATTCATCAATTATATTGCTGAAATTATTCAATACTGAAATAGCTATCATGGTGATTCAGCCACTTCAAGTTCAATAGTGGATGAAGAAATGAGATAGTGACTCCTCAAAAAGAAAAAAACTAGGCCATACAAATAGCAAAGTTTCAAGTTATTGCATTGAAACCTGAATCATCAATCAACAAAACTGCAATAGTACGCACATATTTAATGCTCTTTTTATCATTACAAAGATCAACATGTTTAAACCAAAAAAAAAAAGTGAGGGAACAAGAAGTTATGAATGTATAACATGTTAGGCATGATAAATTTAAGAGACAAATGAGCAAAGGTATGTATGTCCTACTATCTGATACAAAAATGATTTAAAATCCAATCAGATTAAATTGATGTGGAAAAAAAAGACACATTGCTAAATATTACTAAAACTAGAAAGTTGAAGGATGTCATATGTGATAGTACCTGTCCATTTTTAATAAGCCATATCCTGTAAGCATAAATCAAAATAGTACCTAAATAAGCTAGTTTCCCATCATATGTGCGAAAAAGGTTTCCAGGGTGTGGATCTGCATGATAGAACCCATATTCTAGAAGTTGATTAAATGAGCAGTAAACTCCAATCTGTACAGCGCCAAGAAACAGATATCCGTTTGTCATTTTAGAAAATGATGTAGGCTAAATATGACATTTGTTTCCATTCAAACTACAAGAATGTGTCAATGTGATTAGTTTCACCACTAGACCTCAACCAAGTGAAGATCCTTCACGTCGGACAACTTCTGCCCCTACACAAGATAAAAAGGACAAAAAATTACAAGGAATACAAAGTTATATAATTGAGAGGGTTGGGAAAGCAACTTAAGGAAAGAATGACTCCTTATGGCCGCTCCAATGATTATAAAAGACCAAATATGCGGTCAATATCATGAAATATCTTTCATAGCAATTTTTACAACTTCCTACCATACTGTTTAGTTATTTATGCAATATAATTACATGCATAAATGGTTTGAATAAATGAGTATGGTGTAGCACAATATCTCTACCAGGCATCTATTTACACAAGTCGAGGAATAGCGCTTGGAAGTGTAATCCTTACAAAATATTTCTCTTGCAAACTCCCCTAGAAAAAAAGAGCAAAGGAAGACTAAAAAAGTATTTGTTTAAAGTAACTGCCCTATTTTTTTGTCCATTTAAGAAATACAATCCTGGTAGAAATATGGTGCTTCAGATAATCACTAATAAACCTTATAGATTGAACCTACATGATGGACATTTTCCAGTTTTTTTCCAAGAAGAATGTGGCACCACTGTTTTTTAGAATGAATATAGATGATTAATTACTTGGTCTCTGATCAGCAACGAAGAGCAAGCTAAGTTCTATGGCCAATTGATCATTAAGTGTCGTTCTTCCAAGAATCTGATTCCAAACCCATCATTAAATGCACTAGTAACTGTAGGGAAAAGAAAGAAAAAAGATAAGAAAAGATAAGAAAAAGATGGCATAGTCTATACCTCTACCCACTCCATAGTAAGGACCTTACGAGTTGTTTGCTCCACATACATTTCTGGAACCACAACATCTTGTAGACCACCATATAGCTGTCTGATTGAACACATAGCAGGCAACAGTCAGGGCATCCAGCCATATATTCCTCTGTCCCAAAATAAGTCTCTTTTAGGGATTTCAAATTATTAAAGGAGATGCATTTAATTGCATACGTCCCTTTGAAACTCTAAAAACTAATTCTTCAAAATTTGAAAGTTTAAGTTTGTAAAATTGGGAAAATTTTCAAAACATGAGAATAATTTAGGATATTGTTTGAATTTTGTAAAAGGGGCTGTTATTTTGGGACATCCTAAAATGGAAAGATGGACACTTATCTCGAGAAGAAGGGAGTAAAATATATTTCATTATAAAGCAACTGAGTAACAGTGGTTACTTTGAATAAGCATGCAACATTTTTTATCAATAAGCTTATTATAATGCACTAGAATTCTATAATTTGAGGCTACAATAAGTGAACTAACAGAAGACGTTCCAGAAATTTCAACGCCTTTGCTAGAACCTCATGGAATTACACTGTAAATGACAAGTCGAACCATTTGAGATTTCAACTCTTATAAGAAAATTTTACCAACATTTCCAATTATCAACCATCAGTTATCATTGTTGGTGTTAAGAATAGATGTCTACTATTTGGTTTATTGGGCTCTACAACGCAGTCTGGAGTATGTTTTCAAGAATCTTTATCGGAGCACCCTGATCAATCAAGCTAAAGCAACAGATCTATCAGTCCTAGTCCAGAAAGTCAGGACCAATTGACATAAGGTTGTGGAGCGGTAGGAGCAGCAACTGCAGTTGCTTGACTGATCAAGGCAAAGCTCGACCTGTCAACTCCCTCCAATATCTCTAGTACCAATCAAGGTTTACCTATAGATTTGAGTGCTTGAATGTTCTTGTAGCATCCTTTGGTTCTTTTATGGTAAATTGTTGATCTCCTATCCTCCATGCAAGTAGACACACTACTGAACTACATATATTCTTATGTTCTTGTATGCTTTGTGATTATATTTGTTAATCTATTGTCTTGGTAAGATTCTGCAATTGTTGCATCACAATAAATTGAATGTAACCTGTAGTGCAACAACAACAAAGTGGTATTAGAGCTTTAGGTCTTCGGTTGTGACTTGTGATACAGTCGAATATAGTGAGTACCAAATTCGAGGTAAAAAGTTTTGATAGAGATTTTATACCTTTAGCAAATGAGAATGAATGATCTCCTGAAATTGCAAGAGTTACACAAATCACTAAAAGAAAGACCAACGAAGCCTAAGAAGATGAGCCACAAAACTGGCAGAAATTGGGCAAGAAGACTGCCAGCACCAATTGACACAATCTCTTAGATAAAGTCACATATAACGGAATCAATGAAGAGAAGGTAGCAGAGATTTGAAGGAAATTCGAAAGATTGTGCATTGTGAAGTCTTTGAAGAACAAGTTGTATTTGTAAAAGCAAATGTATGGCCTTCAGATGGAGGACAACATTGTGGAGCATCTCAACACATCTTCAATGACTCAATTGTTGATTGGGAAAGACAAAACCATTCTTCTATGGGCTTCATTACACTAATCCTAGGACAGCCTGATGATTACCTTATTTAAGAAGACACCTTTGTGCTTTTGATGATCACGAGAAGAGAAGAAACCAGATAATTAAGAGTCCCAAGTAGAGGGACTTATGGTGAAGAATGAAACAAATCGTGTAAGGAGCAGAGGCAACGGAAGAAGTTCTGATGATAGGAACAACTCTCAATTGAAGTCTCAAATAAAGCACGTGGTGGAGTGCTTTCACTGTCACAAGAAGGGAAAAAACAAGAGCGTCTATCAAACTTGGGAAAGAGAATTGGAAGGGAGAAGCAGGATAAATCTGTAGACTCAGCACGTGTGGTTGCTGAAAGCCTGAAAATATAGAGAATGAAGGAGAACTTCCAGCTGTCTCTTCCAAGACAAATAATCTTGTAGATTCTAGATACTAGTTGCTCCTATCACGTGTCCAAAAAAGAAAGAAATTTGATATATAAAAATAATACAACAGGTAAACGGTTCTAATGGAAAATGATGGTGGACCTGCATATAAGGCGATTGGAATAAGCACAGTGAAAACCTAATGGAGTCGTGAAAATTCTTGGGGAGTTCATACATGTCCCTAACTTCAAAAAGAATTCGAGTTTTCTGGGCATTTTGAACTCTCTCAATTGTATTTATTCAATAAAACGAGGAACTAAAAAATCTGTAAAAGGACCTTAATCATAGGCCAAAAGATTGGGAATCAGTACAAGCTGGTTGGAAATAGCCACAGGTGGAGCAAGCTATAATACCTCTTGCAAAATATTGATTTACAGATAAAGCTGGTTGGTAATACTTAAGCATTATTCTAAAACGTTCCATTAATCCTTTATTTTACCGTATTGGATTAAAATCTATTCAATCAAGCATGATTAGTTACTTACTAAGCTGTCAAAAGTGACTGGTTTGGCAGTAGGCATGGTGGATGTCAAAACAAAGGATTTTGAAGTGAGTATGATATTTGTATTGACATTTTTGCAGTGGTTTTGTACATGTGGAAGACTAATGTAGAGGTTTGTTATAAGTTTTGAGAATATTGTATAATCGATTATGTTTTGCTTGGGAACGATTAGGACATAATATGGTTATTTAAAATTCTTCCACATCCATCATTGATCAGTGCTGCAATATCCCACCCAGGGATACGTCCAAGTCAGAGTCTAGTGTTGCTTGTTGTTAGATGGAGCCTTGTATCCAGTTTTAAAACATCCTATTTACCAAATGAATTGAATTAGAGTTGTAATGTAGTAGTTACCTTTTAGGTTTACTCTATATGATCATATGCCCAAGAAATAGAACCAACCCAAGACATATCGTACCAACTTGTGCCATTGAGACCTGATCAAAGGACTTTAGGGGGATCGCCTTCCAGGTTGTCCCCGTCCTGTTTGCTTGACTACGTTGAGACATATTGTGGTAATTTTAAATGATTCCACATCCCCAACTGATCAGTGCTACAATATCCCACCCTGGGACACGACGAAGTAAAAGTCTAGAGTTGTTACATGGAGAGCCTTATAAAACATCCCATTTATTAAATGGAATAGTAGTTGGGTACCTATCAGACAGGGAAAACTCTAATACCCATGACATTTTAGCCATACAACATGCTACATGAAAGTTTAATCTAGCATGAGGCTATGCATGGAACACAAAATATTGAGACAGAGAGAGAGGGAGAGAGTTATCAGTGACTGAAATGTATACGTCACATTTCTCATACAAACGTTAGAAGTATTTCAAAAGGCATTCTCTTACCTGAACTTGAGTCCATTCTTTGCTTCATTAATGTAGTCCATCTCCTGCATTCAATGTGATTACCTGTATTCAATATGAAGCACTAAGAATATTCCTCTTGTAAGAGAGTTTTAATTTGCTTTATGCACCATAGAAGTTCTCTAGTTGTAAGTAATTTCCAAGATGAAAAAGAGACATGCAACTGTAAAAGCAATAGTGAAGTTTGAAATTGTTTAACTGTTCCCTTAAGAAATATGAAAATGTCAACTAAAGAATGCCAAGGTATTAGCAAAAAAACATGTCTTGAATCTCTTATGCAAAGATCTCAGAAGCAAAATCACTAATATCGCATTACACTTTCTTCTGAGTGACTGTTCTCTCCAAATCTTCAGTAATTCCATATGTGCACACCGTGACAATTCCAATAAGTTGGTACAGGCACATATCTGAATAGAGTGTAGCTTTGATGCAATCATTAATCCACACTCCAAACAGTCTTTGTGCAGGCAATTTAATCACTCCACCGGAAGATTTGATCATAATAAATCTCTGGAGCAAAAGAAAACATGATTCTCCTATATCAACTCAACAAAGCCTTTTCACAACTACTTGGGGTTGGCTACCTGAATGAGAGTTAATCATTCTGCTCTATCTTAGACCATAACCTAGTCAACCACATAATACTATTATCTTTCCTTACGAACTCTACCCATGTTAATTTTGACTTCCTCTAGCATTACCCTTGATGTGGACCATGTCACTATTCCTAACCAGTGCACTTAGTGGTCTTATTTGCACATGATTCTCCTATGCAAAATGACAAATAATGCTGGCATTCACAAATAAAAAAGGAGATTTCAAAGTTTTAAGATCCATATAACATCAAACATAGAACACACTGAAAAAACTCTCTTGATCTTCCAACAGCCTATAATGGAAAATCCACCAGAGGCCACCCACTAATATCCAATAAACTGAAAAGCTTTTGCTTTTTTTAGAAGCCAGTGGGAATGCAAACAGCAATGGCTAGCTATACTCCTATCATCCTCACACCAGTAAAAAACTCCAGAGCATGTCATTGGTGTTCATATGTTACGAAATGAGAGCATAGTTAAATCTTTTAATCTTTGAATGTGGCTTTCAACAGCATATAAACCATATCAGGGAGTGTTTGTGCAGGTTTTAACAAACATAGCTTCTGGGTGTAGTTAAGGTAAACTTCAGGGGCTGTCAGTATAATTATCCTAACCTTTAAAAAAACACATCTAAACAGAAGAGCCTAGATCTCGAATTTTCCCAGAGATGGCACACTGCACACGGGAAACGCGTAAAAACAGCTAAACCACGATAATACTTGGAGATATCATTTTTTTTAGAGGAATGTGGTTATATGTCAACCAATGGCATGGAAATGGTTTCAGTACCTTGTCAGGACAAAAAGAGGAAAACTAGTGCAATACGATCATGACATCGAAGACCAATATATGTAACAATTAGAAGTCATTAGATTAATGTTGAAGGCCCATTGTTTGGTGCAATGGTCAAAGATCGGGTTGCCAAGGTGAGAAAGAATGTTAGATCTGAGAGTAGCACCAGATTGCGCAATAATCCGATGTTTTGTCCATCCCTTTCAACACTCTATACTGGCGGGATCAACACTAAGTGAGGACTGAGGGCTTTATGGTGTTTTAATCAAGTTGAAGGAACTATAAGGACTAAAGGAAGGCAAGAGTGAGCCTAGGAAGAAGAATGGAGAAAAGATATGATTGCCTATGATACAATGGGAGGTCATACCCTGTATAGAGCTAAATGTTGAGCAAATTCATGCAGCCAATCCCAAGTGGATGGGACTTATTGATCTGTTAAGAGTCGTACTACAAGGGGAGATGCAGGAAACATTAGTACAAACTCTTGAAAAAGTAAATGGTAAAAGCACAACTATTTTGACTATATACAGTGTCACATAACATACTTAAACATTGTAGTATCATAATAAAGAATAAAGGAATAAATATATACCCGAAAAAGACTTGATGCCCATTCATCAACAACCGCCTACAAATTGAACACCAGATATATTCATAATCGTAAGAGAACTTCAAAACAAGGAAACTTTTAATAAAAAAATGCCAATGTATTTATAGTGGCATACTAATTTACTCCATGAAATGAGACCCAATCAGAAAATGGTGCAAACATCAAGGCTGCAGGTCAACTAGTAAGACATGATACTCATATACCATTTATCAATCACAGCATAAAATAAGTGTAAGGCATTTTCAACCACCAGTTACATGTTGCAAAATTACCTGAAGATCGGTGTTAAATTTGCCAGCCGTCCTAATCAGCCCTGCAAGATAACGCAAGATTAATATGTCCAAGGATATGGCAGCTTGAACCCCAGGCCTCTGCACTTTGATGGCAACAACCCTTCCACTAGGACGAAGCTTAGCTTGATATACCTTTTGAAGATACATGGAAGAAAATAAAGAAACAAGAAGTTCAGCACCAATTTTAAAGTGGAACACCAAAATAGTGCCCAATATAAGTCTCAGTTAAAAAACAAAAGCAAAAGACCTGCATGATCAAATACAAACCTGCCCAAGTGATGCTGCCGCCACAGGCTCCACCGAAATCTCTGAGAAAAGCTCATCCATTGGTGATCCAAGTTCTTTCTCTATTGTATTGAAAGCAACTTCAGTGGAGAATGGTGCTATTCGATCTTGCAATAGTGAAAGCTCATCCAGATACGAAGGTGGTATCAAATCCTAGAAAGATATTACCAGAACATGCATACACTGAAGATCATTACAAAACGGAAAAAGTATGGCTGAAAATGAGCATATGCTGAATGTTCTATAGATCCGCCTAGTTCAAGCTTGTCATAGGCGACTCATAGCCTGCGTGTGCCAATGGTTATAGTTTTCCAGTGGTAGCCCTCATATACAATATCAATTCAAATGGAGAAGATTGCAAGCAGATCTAAGCATGGACAAGATACACGTGAACACATGGACATAGGATTGACGACATATAAAAATAAAATAAAAAGGAACCAAAACTCAAACTATACATGGAAAAAATCAAAAGAGGCAATTAATGCTGAGATATCACTAGGCTTTAAATTCCAATAATATGTCATAAACAGTTGTTTAATCAACCAGTACTCAAAATTGCCTGGACATGCACCAAATAAATTATTATAATAAAATAAGTACTTTTATGGTTTTTAAAAGAAGATTTACTTTTTACGATTGTACACTAAGAGAAACAAGATAACGGTGTTCCAAATTCAGGAGTGATAAAGCAGCCTTTGGCATGTCTCTTAAACCTCGGGTGGAACATCTAAAAAACAAAATAATAGGAAGCACGAGATGTAAGCATCCAAAGCTTACAAATGATCTAACCTTTTCATTAGGTCCAAAATTCCATCTCCCAACAAGCTATTTCACTGGAATTATAAGAAGTTCGAACCATGTCGCTGCTATATCAGCATAAATGACCATATCTGATTCTAATGTTTGCATCAAATGTTCAACGTATTTCGAAATTAATAAAAACTTTAGCAGCATTGTATAAAGGCCCCACCTGAGCTAGTGATAATTAAAAATTTGCTCAAAGAGAGAATTGCAATTCAAAATTCTTAGAAGATTTCATTACAAAAAAAAAAAAAAAAACCTCAGTGCAACAAGGCCAAATCAACCCTATTAATAAGCAACCCTTGGAGATATAATTTTCAGCCTATGCAGTTCATTTAAACTCCTATAAATCAAAACGCGGCAGATGTCGCAGTTCACTTCCAACACTTAAAACTCATAAACAAGTTGATTTCTGGTACATTTGACAACTAAATGGGACCCATCAGATGCTGGTTAACAGCATTTTTTCTTATCCTAAAATGATAACCATCATCTAGAATCTAGCAAAATGTACTAGACTATTTGTAAGTGAAGCCATTGGAAAACCCGCAAAATATGACCAGACACTTCATTGTTTGTACTGCATGTAAGATTATTAAGGGAGCAACACTCACAGAACCAATGATTTTACCAGAATAGGAATGGGACTTATACTGACAGACAGTGGTCTTACCAGAATACCACTGGGACTTCACATCTATTTACTAAAGGAATGCACTTCTTAATCTCATATCCTAACTGCCCCTCACATAGTACAATCAAAAGCTTTACTATGGTTGTTTATCATCAATTAATTTATTATAGCCACAAGCATACTAATAGAACAGATCAAAAAAATAAATTAAACAAAGAGACATATATATTAGTAAGTCACAAGCATATGACTTCTTTGCCTTAATTGAAATAGATAATAGGAATGAAACTATTTACAAAATAGAAGGCGATAACTTACAGCTCGAGATGAAACAGCCTGGGCGATTTTGATATATGCCTGCAAAAAGAAACAAAAGGAAAAATTATGCATAATAAAGAAGCAAATATAGTAAGTCAGATGGGTGACTTAAAGTTTTATAACAGCGAAAAAAAAAGTAAAATAACACAAAGAAAAAAAATATATGTTATGACCAACAGACCAGTGGCCTAGCGGTACCAGGC
>JAOTQH010000018.1:3372813-3386087 GCA_025631255.1 Cornus kousa
AATGGCCACAAACCCTATATCTAAATACAATCTGACCCCAACATAAATATATATTTACATATAAATATTCTAACAGTTGACAAAGCTATAAGAAGTTGTCATTGCCAGCTTTTAATTGATAAAGTCTCCTCCAAACTGCAAGCTTGGAATGCCTTGAATCTATCTTTGGCAGGTACAGTTGAACTCATTAAATCAGTCATCTCCTCATTCTATTATTATTGGGATGCATTTTTCTCCATTCTAGTGGGGGTACAAAATTTGATGATTCAAGAACAATAACCAAGGCAGGCACCAGCATGGTCAACCTAAAAAGGTATGCCAAAAATTCAATTCAAAGTCATCCTTGGACTTATAATGGCTCAATTACTAACTTGACCATCAGAGAGTGCCCGGCCGGCACCACGGTGCTTGCCCTGTTCACTTCTTCTCCTCTTTCGCAGGAAAGGCATCCAATTCTGGATCACGCAGATTTTCGCATCAACAACTATTATAAAAAATGTGATGAAATGTTTATTGTTAGGAGGATTTAATATAGTAGCTTTATGACGTCACTGTGAGCGATTTTACCACACTAGGGGCGATTTGTGTGACTGCGGTTTTGTTAGGTTTGGGATGAAATCCTTTCTGGAAATTGCAAGATTACCAAGAATCTCGCTTAGAGGGGAAGTGAAGACGGCAGTTCCTCACCGAGGACCGTCGTTGTACATAGACGGGGAGTCCGTCGGAGGAACGAAGTCGGTTCTCTCATCCTGTTTGGTCGGAAGATTTGATAAGGAAGTGGGGGGTTGTGATCGAGTGAAAGAATGGGCAACGCGGGTTTGGAATACGACTTGTGGAGTGGGGGTAACACCCTTATCCGACTCACTGCTCCTTTTCCGGTTTCCTTCTCAGGCAGAGGCCAAAAGTGTGTTGAAGGAAGGGCGACAACAGTGGGGTTTTGCAACTCTGAGGATCAACATGTGGTCCTTCAGAGTTGGGTGTTGTGGTGTTCTTAGCAATAAAGGTCTCAAACAGATCATGCAGTTTGGCCTTCCTTTGCATCTCTGGTGTCATGCTTTGTTCATCAAAGTGGGAGAGCTTTGTGGTGGGTACGTGAGATCTGATGCGGATGAGACTAGGGACGCCGAAAGTGTTCAGAAAACAGTGAGATCCGGCCTTGATTGTCCGAAATTTGTGTTTATTAACGACGACACCTTCTGCTACAAGGTCGCGATCTGGGAAGAAATCTCGCCGGAGCTTGTTCCTTCAACGGAGAGTCTTAAAGGTAGTGACGGACCACACCTTATGACGGAAGAGAAATGGAATGACATTCTCAGTAAAGGAAAATGGGGGTTCTCGAGATTCAATAGTGGTTGAAGGGTAGAGAAATCCAACGAACAGTGAAGTATATAGGAGGTAGAAGACGAAGTGATTTTCACGCGCCAGCCAAACGCGTTGATGATCAGAGAAGGATTACACGTGGAGGTCGACGGGATGCTCATCCGGATTACCCTCTATCCTTATCTCTTGATGATAAGGTAGGGGAGGAAAATTCTAATGGGTTGAGGATTGCGGTGAGATGGGCCAGAAGATGTCAAGGCAGGCCAGGAGTCAGATTGGGCCTGGTCTTAATTTTGGGCTCACTTAGCCTAAACCCAACAGAGCGATTTTTGGTTCTGGGCCTAATCAATGGGTACAGACAGGGCCGATTAGATTCGGGTCAAATAGACGGATTCAGACTGGGCCTATTGGATTTGGGCCTAATAGAAGGGTGCGGAAAGGGCCAAATTCTTTAACTATCTCTTTCTCAAACACCAAACCAGGCCCTAATCCTTAGAGGCCAGTTCAAGCACATGCTAAGCCTTCGCCTCATTTGCCTAAGTTTAATTCTTCATCGGATAAACCTGAGCGGAGGATGATGGATGTCGGTCGCCATAGTTCTTGGTGGACTCGGATTGAAAAGCAGAAATGGGTTGCACGACCTCACGCTTCACATCCAGGTTTGAGCTCTGTTCATTCTTAAAGTGCTCTTTCTACTTCTACTCCTTCTTCGGGTGGAGTGGTGAGATCTGGGGATGTTGTGGAGGATGTATCGAATCAATAGAGGGGTCTTCTTGGGTCTTTAGGTTCATAGTGTGATGGGTTAGTGTTGGATGTCTCAAAAGCCACAACTGGGAGTGTAGGTTGTTTCACTGGGGTGACAGTTTGCATTGGGAAAGACTTGCATTTCAAATTGACTAATGACTCAGCTGTAGCTCTGCTTAAAGAGCTTCGGCTCTTTGCCGCATTTGAAGGACTGAATAGTCAACCATCTGCGAATGAGGTGAATTTGACAACTGAACAGGATGATTTGGAAACAGAGGGAGATATACAGTTAGGAGTGGTTGATTTTCCTTCTCAGCAGCATTGTTCTAATGACTCCTTTTCCTGAACGGATTTGGATTAATTAGAAGTGGATTTAATGGAACCTTTGGCAGTTGTGCGGCCAGATTGTTTAGAGACGACCAATGATTTGGGTATGGAATGGGTTATCGAGAATATTAGAGCAGTAAATGAAGCCTTGGGTGTCTCTTCAGAAGGTTATGATCATCAAACCTTGTCTATTCTTCACGAAATAGTTGCAGGTAATGACAGTACTTAACCTAATCGTGGCACAAAAGAAGTCAAAGCCAGAAAAAAAAATTTGCATCGGAAAGGGGAACAGGAAGTGAAGAATCTAATTTCTTGTGTTAATTATGACGGGAAGAATGGGACAACCAAAGAAAGGGGAAGAACCAGAAGTGGTAAATGGGAGGAGGAGGGGAGTTGATCGTTTTTGGTTCTTCATGAAGCTACTACTTATAACTAGGAATGTTCGTGGTCTAAATGATCCGGACGGACAAAAGAAGAGTTGTCAAGGTAGCTTTGAGGAAATGGAGTGCCCATGTCGTTTGTTTACAGGAAACTAAGATGGCTTCTATCACTGCTGAGATTGTCAGGAGTCTTTGGGGAGGAAGGTTTGTGAAATGGGAAGTGTTGAACGCCTCTGGCACTTCGGGTGGTATTCTTCTCATGTGGGATCGAAGGTGGTTATCAAGTTTGAATAGTTGGAAGGGTATTTTCTCTGTGTCATGTCTATTTCAGATGGAGGAAGACAATTTCAAATGGGTGTTTTCAGGTGTTTATGGGCTTGTTATTGATAGTGGGACTATCAGACCAATCCTGTGGGAAGAGCTCTGCTATGTTAAGGGATTGTGGTCATTGCCTTGGTGTTTAGGCGGGGATTTTAATTCTATTAGGTCCCCATTTGAGAGGTCCATAGGGGATAGGTGGTCCTCTCAAATGACCATGTTTTCAGAATTCATTGATAGTAATTTTCTCATTGACCTGCCATTGGAAAAAGCAGCCTTTACTTGGTCTAATGGTAGGGAACTGGTTACTTTTTCACGGTTGGATAGATTTATGATTTCTGAGGCGTGGGAAGAGCGTTTCCCAGATGTCTCTCAGGCGGTTCTGGTTAAAGTAACATCTGATCATGTGCCTTTAGTTCTTGATTGTGGTGGTATGAGTTCTAGACGCACACCTTTCCGATTTGAAAATATGTGGCTAAGATCTGAGGATTTCCAAGGGAAAGTTCAGTCTTGGAATAAAGAAGTGTTTGGGAATCTTAAATGGAAGAATAGAGTTCTTGCTGATATTGCTGAGCTCGATCGTATTGATGAGGTGGGGCAGGAGGGGAGCCATTACGCTCTAAAAGAGCCTCTTGCCAGGCAAATTTTGCTGAGATTACTCTTATGGAGGAGATTTCGTGGCGCCAGAAGTCTCAGGCATTGTGGTTAAAAGAAGGGGATCGTAATACAAAATTCTTTCATAGACTTGCCAACACTCACAGAAGAAGTAATCACATCGGGCGTATCCGTGTCAATGGTTCTGAGCTGTGGAAAGAGGATGAGGTGCGCGGGGGAATTGTTTCTTTTTATCAGCAGCTCTACACTGAGACTTTGGGTTGGAGACCTACTCTTGATGGTCTTCCTTTTAATTCTATTTCTGCGTTGGATAGTGATAGGATTGAGATTCCATTCACGGAGGAGGAAGTGCTTAAGGCACTTTCTAGTTGTAACGGGGACAAAGGTCCAGGGCCAGATGGGTTTACTATGCGGTTTCTTAAGGAGAGTTGGGAGGTGGTGCGAGCTGAGGTGATGGGCACCTTTCAGGATTTTAATTCTCATGGCACATTTGAGAAATCACTGAACGCAACTTTTATTGCTCTCATTCCCAAGAAGGGAGGTGCCTATGATATTAAGGACTTTCGGCCAATTTGCTTAATTAGATGTTTATATAAGCCCTCCAGGATGAGTAATGTTTTGGATGGTCTCATTTCATAATCACAGAATGCTTTCGTTGGTGGAAGGCAGATTTTGGATTCTGTTCTTATCGCAGGGGAATGTGTTGACTCTAGATTAAAAAGTGGGGTTCCTGGCGTTTTGTGTGAGCTTGATTTCGAGAAAGCTTATGATCATAACATTGGAAGTTTGTTCTATATCTGCTTCGGAGGATGGGGTTTAGAGACAGGTGGATAAAATGGATTGAAACTTGTATCTTGTCAATTATGTTTTCTGTGCTCGTGAATGGTTCACCTGGTTTTTTTGCTAGCTCACGTGGTCTGATACAAGGAGCCCCATTATTGTCTTTTCTTTTCCTTATTGTCATGGAAGGTCTGAGCAGATTAATGAGAAAAACGGAAGATTTGGGTTACATCAGGGGGTTCAGAGTTGATAGAGATGTTGAACATCAGATGTAGATCTCCCATTTGTTGTTCGCGGATGATACTTTGGTTTTTTGTGATGCCGAAGTTTCTCAACTCAGATATCTGATGTGCATACTTGCTTGCTTCCAAGCGGTTTCTGGGCTAAAGATTAATGTTGGAAAGAGTGTGCTTGTTCCAGTGGGGAATGTTCTAGATATCTCCTTCTTAGCTGTTGTCCTAGGGTGTGGAGTTGGTGTTTTTCCTCTTTCTTACTTAGGATTGCCTTTGGGAGTTTTTTCTACGCGAGTTGGGAATTGGGACCCAGTGATTAATAGATATGAGAAAAGATTAGCAGGATGGAAAAAACAATATCTATCTAAGGGGGTAAAGTCACACTCATTAAGAGTACTCTCTCGTCCCTTCCTACCTATTTTTTATCTTTGTTTTAAATTGCATGCTCTGTTGCTGAAAGGATTGAAAAAATTTAGAGGGATTTTCTTTGGGGTGGAAGGGGAGAGGAGTTTAAGTACCATCTCGTTAATTGGGATCAAGTTTGCCAACCGTTGAGATTAGGCGGGTTAGGCATTCAAAAAATAGTCCCTTTTAATCGTGCTCTCTTGGGAAAGTGGTTATGGAGATTTGGAAAGGAACACCATCGCCAGTGGAGAAGAGTTGTCTCGTGTTGTTTTGGTGAGGAAAGTGGGGGCTGGTCCTCTCTCCCAGTCACTATTATGGGAGGCTTTGGTGTGTGGAAATTCATTCGGAAGGGTTGGGATGTTTTCTCCTCACACATTAGATTCAAAGTTCGTGATGGTAGACATGTCCGTTTTTGGGAGGACCTTTGGTGTGGAGATCAGTTGCTGTCTCACTCCTTTCCTAGACTTTACAATATTCCATGCTCTATTGCTGATAGAATTGAACAAATTCAAGGGAATTTCCTTTGGGGAGGAGGGGGAGATGAGTTCAAGTATCATCTTGTTAGATGGGAGCAAGTATGCTAGCCTATAAAATTGGGGGGTCTCGGTATTAGACGAGTGATTCCTTTTAATTAAGCTCTTCTGGGCAAGTGGTTGTGGAGATATGGGAAGGAAAGACATCGTCCTTGGCGCAGATTAGTATCTTGCAGGTATGGAGAAGATGTTGGCTGATGGACTACACATTCGGTTTCTATTGCGGGAGGAGTTGGGGCTTGGAAATCCATTCGGAAAGGATGGGATGCCTTTTCCTCTCATATCAGATTTAGAGCTCGTGATGGTAGTTGCGTTCGTTTTTTGGGAAGATCTTTGGTGTGTGAACCAGCCTTTATGTCGTACATTTCCCAGATTATATGGTATTGCAGTTGATAAACATGCCATAGTAGCTAACTGTTTTCAGCTTGATAATAGTGGGATTACGTGGAATATTCATTTTCGGCGTTCATTTCAGGATTGGGAGTTGGAAGAGGTGAGCATTTTCTTGGATCAATTGTATCGGCAAGAAGGAATTGGAAGGGGTTATGACAATTTAATTTGGATTCCCTCCTCTAACGGGCGTTTTGCAATAAGGTCTTTGTTCTTATGTCTTTGTAATTTTGCGTCCTATGTTTTTCCATTAAAGACTATTTGGTGTTCTATGGCTCCTACTAGGGTGGCATTTTTTGTATGGACTGCTGTTTGGGGTAAGATTTTGACAATCGATAATCTGAGGAAAAGGGGAAATCTTCTTGTTAATTAGTGTTGAATATGCAAGCGGGATGGGGAGTCAGTCGATCATCTCCTAATGCATTGCTCCGCAGCGCACGATTGCTGGACTCTCATTCTTGGCCTATTTGGCATGTGTTGGGTAATGCCACGCTCTACTAAGGAGTTGATTCATGCTTGGAGATGTTGTCGTGTGAGTAGAAGTGTTCGTGCTTATTGGAGATCTGTACCACATTGTATTTGGTGGTGCATCTGGAAGGAGCGAAATAGTAGAATGTTTGAAGGGAAGGAGTCGTCTACAGTGACTCTGAAACTTCTTATTATTCGTTCTCTTTTTAGTTATGTGAACAGAAGTTTGTGTTTCTCTTCTGTTGATTTAATTTCTTTTTTGGATTCTTTGGGGCCTTAGAGCCCGGTTTCTCTTATGTCTACGAGACGCGTTCCCCTATTGAACGCCTTTTTTTAATTTATTATTACTTATCAAAAAAAAAAATTTGATAACAATGGAGTTACATGGGATGTGCGTTTTAGGCGCCCCTTTCAGGACTGGGAAATGGAGGAAGCTTCTGTTTTTTTGAATACGTTGTATAGGCAGAAGGATGTTGGCAGAGGGTGTGATGATATTTTGTGGATTCTTTTAGCTCATGGTAGGTATGGTGTCCAATCCATGTTCTTGTGGTTGTCCAACTTCGTTGGTCACGATTTCCCATGGAAGTCTGTTTGGCGTTCTAAAGCTTCTCTTAGAATCGCATTCTTCGTTTGGACTCCCACATTGGGAAAGATTTTGACATTGGACAATTTGAGAAAGAGAGGCAACATCATTGTCAATTGGTGTTGTTTATGTAAAGCAGATAGTGAATCCGTGGATCATATTCTTTTGCGTTGTCCTGTGGCGTATGATTGTTGGAGTTTTATTTTTTGCATGTTTGGCGTTTTTTGGGTAATGCCTAAGCACTCCTCACAATTGATTACCGCTTGGAGAAGATGTCCTGTTAAAGAACATGCTCGTGATTATTGGAGGATTGTTCCACATTGTGTCTGGTGGTGTCTATGGAATAACAGAACCTTTGAAGGAAAAGAATCGTCTTTAGCTAATCTGAAAATTCATATTCTTTGTTCTCTGTTCTGTTATGTAAGAGGAAGTGCATGCTTCTCGATTGATGATTTCTTTGATCTTTTGGATGCTATTGGTTCTTAGGTCCTTTTTCTTCTTGTATTAGGGACGCGTTCCCCTTTTGAACGATTTTCTAATATATTTTTACTTATCAAAAAAAAAGAAAAAAGAATGGCTTTTAAAAGGATCTTTGGAGGGTGATTACTAATCTCTTTTTATGGCTATAGTTGATGGAGATATTCGAGATTTTAATTAGGCAAGGAAAGTAAATTTTAGGTGCCGTTTTGGGGGCTGTGGACAGTACCCGTGAACTGTAACATGGCTAGGCTTTCTGATTCTTGAGTTGCTGGGTTTAATCTTTTAATGGAGGGAAGGATTCAGCTAACCTAAGTAGAATTTCTTTGGCTAGTATGACTGTAAATATAGAAATGCAGATTGTTAAATGAAGAGAAGGATAGCAGCAGCAGCTTGCTATCACATCAAGCATTTCATAACCCTCATTGCGCCTAAATCATGTCATGTTGCATCTGATGTGCCACCACACTTACCCACCTAATACTAATAGCCATATTGAGTCATGTCTAGTCTTGGACTTAGCCCTAATTGCTTCCCTATTATGTCATTTAAGACCTGCATGGACCACCCTTGTCAGGTGTCAATAACTATGTGGTGTTTCAGACCCCCTTTTACACTATGGTCTTTACCTATAAATAGCCATACTTCATCACTATATTAAGGCCATTAATCCACATTTAGCAGGGATATCAATCCAAGCCATTTATAATTAAAGCACTCAATATTTCTTGAAAGCCTCTCAACCATTACCTCACCATATTTTGTACACCTGGTAACTTGAGGGGCTATACTCACTGCCATATCTCTCTTCTCCCTTTTGAGTTTATGCGGCTTCCTGCCTAGGCTTATCTCTCTGGATCCTTTATCATTTTTTTAGGCTCCATCATCCACATCAGCACTAAGAACCAATAAAATTCATAATCTGTTCTAATTTTATGCACATTTCAAATGATATGGCTCGAGTCTTTTATCTACTGAAATATTCATGGTAAATACAAAACTCTATTAAGTGTCAAATGTTGATACTAAATTCCTTAATTTTAATTTTAATTTTATTTTTTCCATAAAAGCCTCATCTTTTGTTCATGGTGACCTTCAGTTTGCTTAATTGACTTTCAGATTGGAGAAGAGCTTGGAGATATATACGATTTTGTGGCTCCTTGTTTTCCTCCAAGGTTTGTCCTGCTGTCTTCAATATATTTATACTTGTGTTATCTGGCTCTGTGTAAAGCTTTTGGTGAAATATCGAATTTGCAGTTCAATGTTAGAATCATTTTGTTGCTTTCGAAATTCAATTTACTTTTTGAATCCGCTGCTGCATATCAATTTTTTTTACCTTTAATTGCTTAACTTTGCATCTTGCTTGTGCACTCTAGGAACTAGTTACTTTTGAGTGAAAACACCATTCGGGATAACTGGAAATTAAAGATGCCAAAATACTGGTAGTGATGACTATATCTGAAAACATAGCTTCTATATTAGTTGCATTGCTTAAAAAGGGGACGAATCATTTGAGACTGTAGCCTCCAAAATTAAATGGATTATATAGGTGTTGGGAAGCATTAAGATCGATCAATGTCCAGACTCCAGACTCCAGAGTGTGATGCATCAAGATGTCAAAACACAGACAGTGATCCCGATCACAGTACTAAATATTTCAACTGGCCCTTCTTATTCCTGTTAAGTTCATGAAAACGCTTCTGTAAACAAACAAATGCTCCAGACATTTTTTGTTTTGTTCCCATTGTGGTAGAATTTTACATGGTTTGCGTGGTATACAAGCTGCTGAAATAAACCAGTTGGGTACCAATATAACTTAACTCATTAGTCTGCACGAATGATGACTATCATGTGTCTTATAAGATACCGTTAAAATGTATTGAATTGTTTATGTCAAGATACTGACAACAAGAGATTCGTGCATGTTTATGTATCTGTGCATGCGTACTGCAGCTGAAGTTGGGGCATGTAATGTATAAAGGTCCTTTTTAATGTATATGTTTTTGTCTTTTTGTCTTCCTCTTTTCTTAGTTTGATCTCCTGTCTGTTTAATTCTTGGTGCAATGACATGGCTACACATCAAAGGGTGACTGTAATAACTGTGCAAATATACTTAGAATGCCATGTTAATGTTCATACGTAGTGCTGGTAAGGCTATGGATTCCCATAGTGATAATCCGGATGGCTTAATTTTAGTTGCTGCTTCTCATATATCCATGCATGTACTTGCATGTGTTCACATGTGCTTGTTGATATAGTTGAACTTATGGGTATCTACTATTTAATATGTGAAGATTTTTTTGATGAATATTTTTTGCTCTTTTTTATTTATTTATTTTATTGTATTTGTTGTTCTTGCTTGCAGATACGAAATATTCCAGCTCATGGTAAATCTTTATACTGAGAGGTTTATTCAATGGCTGAGACTGCTCAGTGACCGGGCAAATGATCTAACAAATATAGAGATTTTAAAGGTATTTCATTTCGACTTTAGATAATTTCAGTCTTGAAAAGGGTTTCATTTGGATTTTAGATCATTTCTGTCTTGAAACCATTGTTGCTATGATAAGGGTTTCACACACGGATTTTTCTTTTTCCCTTTCTTTTCTCTCTACCAGTCTCGAAACCTTGACCTAGGGCTTGAGAGTTAAAACCCAAAGCCTATGGGACAAAGGTGGACCAGTCTCATAAAAGGGATTTTCCTCATTCTGATGCTTTATTTTGGAATACAATCCTATAATCTTACTTATCAAACTGTTCATTTTTTTTTTTTGGGTGTTGGGGGTTTCCTACTGAACTCAACAAAGCGTTTTTCTCAACCACTTAGGGTCAGTTACACAAACCCTAGTTTTCCATTCCGCACTATATAATGCCATAGACTCAATCAAACCACTAGTTAACATATCCTTTCTTACTAACTCTAGCCACATTAATTTGGGTCTTTCCCTTCCCCTAGCATTACCCTCTATGGACTATGTACTCTTCCTAATTGGGGATTGTTTTTCCTGTTAATAAAATTAAAAAATGTACTTGCATTTAAGGCTACATGGCAATTACATTACTATTTGCCATGTCTTGATGTGCACTGCACAGCCCGTCACATTTTGAGTCTTATGAAATATCCAAATCCTGGTTGGAAGATGCAGTATCCTGGTTGCAAACACTAACTCTTATGCTCTACCCGTCAATTTTGATTTGCATAGCACCAAAGAGCAAACATCGTATCTGACAACCAAGATATAACAGTATTCGTGGTACTTTAGTTGAAAAGCAATTAAAGTAAAATTAATTGTGGAATAAAAACTAATTTCAGTATTTCATTTGAATAGCAATTTCTTTTAACTTTTATATGGTTTTTCCATTTCACTATGTGTTCATGGTGTCTTTTGTTTCATCTTCCATAAAAATTATTTAATCTTTCCTCCTAAATGTTGTTGATGTTCTTTTCCAGTTGTAATCTTATGTTAGTTCATCTATCTTGTTGCAATCAGGTAACTGGTTGGGTTGTTGAATACCAAGATAATCTGATTGGGCTTGGTGTTGACGAGTCTTTGGCTCAAGTTTGTTCTGAGAGTGGTGCAATGGATCCCCTTATGAACTCTTACGTAGAAAGAATGCAAGCCACTACAAGGGTAACTATATGCTATCGAATGGATTCATTAGTTTCGTATTTATTTTATAATATTCTTCAGATGTCCTCTCTTTCTCATTTTACTATTTCCTTCTGATCTTATTTTGTTCTCAGAAATGGTACTTGAATATCCTCGAGGCTGATAAAGTACAGCCACCAAAGAAAACACACAACTTTCTAGGATGGTCTCTGACCCTAAAATGACATAAATTCTCACAATACAATTGAAGCTTTCAAACAATCTCTCATTTCCACACAATCTCTCCTACTAACATAACATTTATACATTTCTTCTTCTTCTTTTATGATTTTTTTCTTTTCTTTTTAATTTTTTTTTTTTAAAACATCAAATTCAAGTACATATCATATCAATAGTCCAGTGGATTAGTGACTCCCGTAAATTTTGAAATACCAATTTTCGACTCTCTGCATCTACTAATCTAACTTCTAATTCCTTGTATCTTGCATGGGCGGAGCTTTTAATGGGCTACCAGGTCCAATAAATTTTTTTTTTTAATTAGTATTACTATTTTTACTAGCCCAGTCCATATGTAATTAATTTTTAGTACTACTATTTTTCTTCCTATCAGCCCAATCCATTGGTTTATTAAATTGTTTTTCATATGGTCCCGTCCTTTTCGGTGGAGTTGGTTTGACAAGGCCTCTTTATTTGGTAGTAGAAAAGAAGATTGAGACTCAATTAATAATGGAGTGACACACCATGCTTCACTCATTCTTCAGACTTCAGAAGTGTCGCTTAATTGGTAGTTTTGAGAGAAGAGAAGAGTACACGGAATGAGGAGACTTCTAGTTGGGATATTGGGAATAATATAGTGGTTTACTTCTTAACAGTAGACAACAAATGAGAACCTATGAGGCCAGAGATTTATGGAGCTCGGAATGTCATCAGGTGGTCAAATTCTGGCTAGTCAATCAACATGTTAATTATGGATCTCTTTGTTCTTTGTATAAAAGGGTTATTAAGATAGAAGATATCAGCGTGAATGCCTTTGCTCCTTGTGAGCTCGGCTTCGAGCCTTGAAGAGGATTGCAGGTCTAATCTCTGTTAAGTTTCAGGTGCATTTGGAAATCATGGCACGCTCTTGCCACTAAGTCACTAACCTTAACCTAATTTCACTCGCTCCTCCACTTCCAACACCAGTGCCATTGTCCAAATCCTTGTTGGCCCTTGCTCTATGGAATCCTGCAGTTGGACTGCATAATTTGTTTATATTAAAACTAAGGAACATCTGTGAAACCCTGCAATTAGAGAATTCAAGATTCTCCTTGTGTTCGACATACCTTGTCTGCCCAATTCAGGCTTCGTTAGGTTAGGCTGATATTCAGTTTGGTTTCTAGTCCAAAACTATTGACTACAGAACTGTAGCATTGCTTCTCTAGCAGCTGCATCGACTGCCCAACTTTGTAACCATCTGCTGGTGGGCAGAGGAAAGGCATGGTATTAGGTGACCCTTTGCTTTGATATGTTCTAATGAATTTGCACCCGTGAAGGCAACCCTCCATTAACTCTAAATTAGGTAGTATCTATGACTTTGCGAGCTCCTTGGATCACACTGATTATCTATTTAGTAACTTGAGTAATTGTTTGACTTTGCGAGCTCCTCATAACACACTAATTATCTTTTTAGTATCTTTAGTGTACAAGTCAGTAATTCTATTTGTATATTATATTCCCCCGCCGCCCCTCTCAGAACGCACTGATTATCTTTCTAGTAACTCGAGTAATTGAGAATATTGTGGGAGGATTGTCTCGACCGACTATTTCAACATTTGGTATATGTGGATATTGGTTTGCAATTTTGTATATTAGTAATTGGTTTAGGTTACAAATTGAGTTTCCTCATCATAATTTATTATCAATGGCTAAACATTAGTGTGCTCGGTATTGATAAATGTATTCAGGTCTCACCCACTTGTATCCAAAAATGAGAATATATAATGAGAAAAAGAAATCTGAATATCGTTTTCCTCTAAGAACAAATGAGGTTGACTGCCATTTTCTGCTTAGTAGTGTCAAAACTCAAAGGCTAGGTCATTTTTTCTCGAAAA
>JAOTQH010000018.1:3388174-3399854 GCA_025631255.1 Cornus kousa
TTTTTTCCCCCCCCCCCCCCCCCCCCCCCTCCCTCCTCCTCTATAATTGTGTATGTGACTGCTTCACCTGAATGATGTTGACATTGCTTGAACTCATTTATCTCTTGATAGCTCTGTCATGATGTCATCAGTGTTTAGAAATGCTCGAATTTTAGTAATTTACCATGTATTTGTGATAATTTATCTTCACTAGCTCTAGGAAACATATTTGTGGTTTTAGATCCAGTTCTAAATAGCTTTGACCGGATCTCTGTATGCAATGTATTTCCTCAGGTAATGATTGATTTTCAAGCAGCTGAAAGGCAGAGAATGGAAGAGCCTGCTTCTGAGATTGGTCTAGAATCTTTATGTGCAATGGTCTGTGAATTTTGTTGATGGGTAGCTTGTATTTATATCTAATGTCTTTCGTGGAAAGCATTGTATATCGAATTAACATTCCATGATGACAGATAAACAACAACCTGCGCTGCTACGATCTTGCGATGGAGCTAAGTAACAGCACCATAGAAGCCCTAACACACAATTACGCTGTGCATGTTATACAACCATTCTGTGGTTTTTTTTTTTTTTTTTTTTTTTTTTTTAAATTAAGGCTGAGCTGCTGTGATCTTACATGCTCAGTGATGCAGTCTTATTTTATGAGTTTTCGATTTCTTATGACTTTCATGTTACACTGATGCAATCCTATTGGACTTCAAACACCTAATTTTCTTGTGATGAAACCACGAAACTATTATCATAAAAAGAGACTTTGAACTTGGTTGAGTTGTGTAGCAAAGTTTTATTTACATGAGGCCCAAGAAGGAGGTTTGGGTTTAAAGACCCAACGAAGTTTCTTAGAAAAGAAGTGATCTTGTGTTGTTCTTGAAAGAAAAGTGACCCCCCCCTGCAACCCAACCCCCCCGTGGCGCGCACGTTCTATGGAAATGATAAATGCGAAATCATGAATTTTGATTGCCCCTTTTTTCAATTTTTGGAATGGAGCTTTAAAGAAGGTTTAGTTGTTCCTACTATGGATAATTAGATTGCACATATGATCCTTATAGAACTTCTATTAGTATTTTGGATCTCCCATTGTAATTGTGTTACTCCATTTGTTAATTATCTAGTTATGTGTACTATTTCAACTTTGGAATGTGCCCAAATTAGAGTGACAGTCATTAACGATGTGAAAATTTGGAACTGCAGCATTCGCGTAGTGGTGAAACTATATCCGTCATGACCAAATTCCCGTACAACAGAAATAATGGTGTGAGAATTGTCATCTTCGACGCATCATTTAATCAAAGTGTAGTTTTTATAGAACATTAAGCTTACAAAATCTCTTTTATATACAAAATACAGATAGATTCTCTTTAGGTTTTCAGCCGTACTTTATTCTCTTTATTATTATTATTATTATTAGTTATAAGTAAAATTAAAATTGTATAAAAAGCCCTCAAAAGGGTGGTCGATTTTTTGGCTCCCTGAATGTCTAGAGGCCCTATTTGGCCTTGTGTAGTTCTCTTGGGATGCACTCCCTTTTTTAGTGCTTTTATACAATTTTACTTATAAAACAAAAAAAAAAAAAAATTTAAAAAAAAAAACTCAAAAGGGGAATGCATCCCAAGAGAAATACACACGGCCAAATAGGGCCTCTACACTCTCAAGGAGTCCAAAAAATCTACAATCTCTTCTAAAGATCTATAATTTCTCCCTTTAACCCAACAAAAAAGAGTGGTAATAATGGAGAACTTAGGCACGGAGATAGAAGTCTCCTTTTCTTCAAAGGATCTCTTGTTTCTTTCGAGCCAAAGACACCATTAGACACACAAAGGCGTAACCCTCCAAAATCATATACTAATCCTAGATTCTCGTCAACTTCCATTTTCTTCATGTTTTACTTTTTTAGGCTCGATCTTCCTCTGTTCCTTGTGCATCTATATAATAGCAGGTATGGACATCTAATGCCCAGTAGGAAAGCCGTAATCTAAACCAATTCATTTAAGAAATCATTAAACTAACATTTTACTTTACTCCCAGTACAGAAGACAAGCCCCTTGCTAAGCTCCCTTCTTCACAGAACTATCGATGCATTTCTAGTAACTCTTCTCATTCTCTACACATCTTTCACAGAGCTACCAATGCATTATTCACTCTTTCTCATTACTTAGATCTTTATTCTCTATATACCCCTACCGTATCCTGGGCACCACCTCATTCTTAATCAAAACATTTTCAATTCTAACACATCCTCATCATCCAGTTACATAACCAGATCAATTCTCCATTTACTCTCTAAACCTTGAAATTCTCTTTCTTCCCAGTCTAGGTCATTCTCCACTATTTTAACTCATCTATATCACTATTTTAATCACCATCATGACTCTCGATCCCAAATATACCACATCATTCCCACTTCTCGTCTCCCTCTTCAGTAGTAACCTTTCCCTCTTCAGTAGTAACCTTTTTCCCATTCATGACCCTAGCCACTTATCCTTCTCAATACCACAACACCTGCAGCCAGACTTTTCATCAGAGACCTCAAACACTTATACTTAGGTTAGACCTAAAGTCCCAACCCTTTCCACGATCAATACACTGGGCTAGAATCCCATCACAACCCAAGTCAAAATGTCATGATATATATGATTAGAACCCGGTCCTTATTCTACTCACAATTTCTTAACACGTCTGATTGGACCCCTGGTCACAACCCAGACAACATGTGACAATAGAACAACCATAAAGGATTAGTCCCCTCATCGCAACCCTACTCACAACATCTCGACATGTTTGGTCAAGCCCCTGGTCACAACCCAGACAATAACACAACGCTAGACAGACCAGTAACTGCACACTTCCAACCAACTCCTGACACAACACACCATAGGCATGCCTCAACACAACCCAATTCCATAACTTGTTCCATTAGGTTCATCCTACCTATCGGCCCTCTTCTTCAAATAGTCACCCTGTTAGCTTCCATTGAAAAGGTTGACATCCTACAAGGGGCTCTATCCTTGGATTTCTATGTCGATGAGGTCACTTCTATCTATCTGCCCTTTCCCTCAAAGCAAACACCCTCGGAACTTCTCTACCTTTTGTGTTCACCTTTTTCTATAGGCCCTCTTCCTCTGAGCAGTCATCTGCTCAAGCTATTTAGTTTGAATAGGTCACTACACCACAATTGGGGCTTCAAAGAAATTTAAAATGATGAAGGAAGATAGATAGAATTTTGTGTTACACCTGACATAAATAAGGTTCATTGGTGTAAAAAAGGAAATAATCATGTGTATATATTATCCTCTCTTGTATTCTCAGGCATGGTTTCCGTTATAATCAAGAGGATTGGAAGACTGAAGACCTCCTTACACCCTTGCTCCGCTATATTATTTTCTTATAACCTTTTCAGAAATATATTCACATAGCAAACTGAAATAAATTTCTTCGTTTATATTTGGAAAAGAAACTCTGTTAGTTATCTTGGGGGAGAGAAATCTAAAAGTCAAACTTGCATAAATGTCTCAGTTTTTTTTTTTTTCCCTAGTTGGTACTCACACACACATGCCTTCACTGAGGCTCAAACCCCCCTTACCTCCCTTTGGGAAGTAGGGGCTTGATACCGCTAGGCCACTGGCCTGTTGGTTACATGTCTCAGTTAAATACTGGATAAGAAGCTTCCATTGCCATTTAATATACATTTAGTAGTCTATTTGTGGAATGAGCCCTAATGATGGTATGCATCATACTCTATTCAATTGACCTTTGATCAAACTGCATTGGTCATAGTTTATTTCTTTAAAACTATTGGAAGTCTTGTTTTAGAAGCTAGTTACATAAAAGAAATCTCGGTGCCAAATCTTACTATTTTCACTGTTTTTTTGTTAAGAATAAATTCTATGTATTGTTTCCATCCGAAGTACATACATGAACCCTAGTTTTATACTGGTCGGGGTAAACTTTTCTATTGGTTGTCCATAATCAAGCATCCTGTATGAGCCACAATCACTTTAATTTGGTTTATTGATTTGGAGGATAAGTTTCACAAATCGTTAATTGTGGAGTTCGTGCCTTTGCTTCTCCAGTTGTGTTTTTAAAATTGGTTTCTTTATCATCTTCACAGATTAATTTTGAAGACACTTGCAAAGGTTTTTTAGAGGTTGCAAAGGTACGTTGAGATTTCCTTCCCACAACCTTCATATTGTGCGTGGATATGCTGCACGCTGTCTATATGTATACCTCTATATTTATTAATTATTTGCACAAATTTCTACTTGATACCCTTGCTGAAGCTTTAAAACATATAGTTTTATGTGCATGAAGATTAGTGATGGAGCCAAGAATTTACTTCACAGCCCCGCCGCCCGCGCGGGGGGGGGGGGGGGGGTGTTGTTCATCAAGCTAGAAAATTTAGAAACATAAAATTAAGACAAATAAATGAGAAAAATAATGAGATTAAAAAAGGTTACTGTACATACATCATAAATGAGTGCAAGAAGAAATTTTAAGAAGAGAAAATAAAACAAAAGAAGTAGAATATAAATAAATAAATAATGAGAGAAATTTGAAGGGGAAAAAAAAAACTAGGGTTTGCTCAATTTGGCTGTTTCTTTGAATGTTTATTGCATTTAATTGTTTAAAAACATTTAGATAATGGGTTGGTTTCTGACTGTTACTGGAAATGTTTACGAAGTTCAATGGTATTAGTTCTTGATACTGTGCTTTTGCTCTATGATAATAATGACAATCCAGCTAACTTGAAACTTCAATTCTGTTAAGCACTTAGGTTGCAACTTATGATTTGTGGGACCCTGCCCATGACTAAACTCAGAGATATTTTTGGAACATAATTGTCATTTGTGAGGTGAGCTTTCTGATGTGAGAGATCCTGATTTACAATGCACATGCTTTCAGAATATAGTGAGTGGAGTTTGAAGGAGAAACAAACACTCTCTTTAAAGAACAACAATTTACAAAGGGACAGGAGAGTCTTTATCTCCAAAATTAAGTCCGATTAACTATAAGTTATAACTAAAAAATAGATACCACCCTCTTAAATTTATGGCGCTAGGATTCCCAACTTTAGGTTTTGTGTTTTTGGTTTTCATTGTGCAGAATTTCTTGCTTTATTGCCTTATGATTGTAGAAACGATACACAGATTGCAATTTATCATATGCAGAAAGTGTTATCTCAATCAATTACTTCTTCAAAATGCTCAAGAGAAGATTACTTTATAATATTCATATGTCCTTTTTATAATTCCTTCATTGACTTGATTCTTTAAATGGATATTGGGATTCATATTGAAAATAATAAGAAATTAGGGGTGCGAATGGATGGGATTGGTTCGGTTTACCTATGAAACCAGAACCAATCCAATCCCAACAGTTCCAGAAAAAATGAAACCGGACCAAACTGAACCGAACCAAAATGAGCATTCATACCAAATAAATCCATGCCTCACAAAATCGGATTAGATTCATGGTTTAGACTTCCCTATTGGGCTTCTCATAAAACAGCCCTTCCCTCTTCCCTGAATAAAAAAAGGATGACACATACAGTTATTATTTTTTGTCAATTGGAACTTTCAAGTATTGTCCCCGACATATGGTTGTGATCCCTAAGGTTAAGCATCCTCTGCGAATGATTCATTTTCGGCCTGTCACTTTATTTAATGTTATCTATAGGCTCTATTCCAAGGTACTGGACAATCGGCTAAAGCCCTATCTCAATCAATTGATCAGCACAAATCAAAGTGTAGTTTCAACAGTAACATAAAATTCTAGTATAAATAGTAGCATAATGTGATGTAATCAACACTTGACAGTAGCACAATGTGATGACATCAACACTTGTGGCAGCATCCATGCAGTAGCATAATTGAAACCACAAAGCAATCAAATGATGTTCAAACATCATAACGGATTCCATGAAATATATATATATATATATATAGATATTTTGATAAGTCATGAAATATATATATATATATATATATATCCACAAATAGATATAATTAGAATTGAAAAACTAGAGCACCAGAATGAAAATATGAATATCACATAAATCACAGGAAAAATTAATTATTGAAATCATGTAACATGGTTTCATTGTTACAACCGTACGTGAAATGAAAAATCTCTAAAAAGACTAAGAAAACAATTACAAAGATGAATATTATGTGGATATGTGAAAAAATATATATATTTTAGACCAAAAAAAAAAAGTGACAACTTCCTCATTGGAAATGATGAAGTATAGAGAGCGAATCATATAAAGCCTAATGTACACACACACAGATATATACACACAACAAATCGGTTCGGATTGGATTGGATTTTTTCGCCCTCAATCTATAAACAAACCGATCTGAATGATTTCTGAAAAATGGAACCATAAACGAACTGATAACCCCTCAAACACCTAGCCAATCTACATGGATTGGATTGGTTAAGAATGAACCGTGGTTTGAACCGGATCCGTGTGCACCCCTAAAAGAAATTTAGGAATTAGAACCATAAGAAGTGTAAGAGTTGGCTTTGAATTATTTTAAATTGATTTGAAAAAGTAGATGTACTAAAGAAATATAATTTTTTGTCATTTGCATTCCTTATATGAAATTGATATGTTCATTTATGATGAGAATATTGTAGACTTATGCTTAGCCCGTATCTCTATTATAGAGTACAACTCTATACAAAAATACTAATAGATAGCATGATAGAAATAAGGGTAAAGTATAATGACACCCCCTGAGGTTTGGGGTAAGGACAGACATATACAAGTTCGCCTATTTTTGGACAAAGACACCCCTTCAAGTTTGAAAAAATTGACGAGACCCTGACAATGGTGAATTGACTTTACTGCCCTAATATAAAATTGACATTTTAATTGACTTAAATACCCTTGGATCAAACCCTAACCCAAACCCCTCTCAAACCCTAACCCGAACCCTCTCAAGTACAACCCATTTGAGAACCCTCTCTCTCTCTCTCTGTATGTGTGTGTGTGTGTGTATATATATATATATATATCTATTCACGCGCGCGCGCACACACACACACACATATATATATATCACCACCACCACTACATATATCGCCACCGCCTCTGCCACCGCATCACACCTCAACCGCTACAACCACCACCCCATCGTCGTCATCATCATCATCATCAGCAACAGCAATATCCTCATCTGCGCACATTACCACCCCCAGTTATTGACCCTGTTCACACCGCCAAACTCTCGAGCCAGTTCACATAGGCAAATTCAACGATCATCAACCAAAGAGACCATCAGTTCATGTGAGCCTTTATCATCGTCAGCCAAACATGCAAAGTTGGAAAGACCCAAATTGATGTACTGTTCCGGCAATTTCTAAGCTTAAATCGGAGGGACACAGACGGACCGACGAGGAGATCCTGTATTGTGATCGTTGGGAAAGGGCTCTAATCGGACGGCGGAGGCGATGGCCTCTTGAAGAAAGTCGGGTGAGATGGGTCCTGTGGTTAGAGTACTCGGCGATGGAAAGGGCTCTACTCGAACGGCGGAGGCGATGACCACATCTCAAATCGAACGGCAAAGGCAATAAGGTTCAGATGAGCACACACCGGCAAGCGTCACCTGCAAGCCCGAGGAGGTGGTGGTGGCGATGGCAGAGCTCTTTTTCGGTGTCCATCTTTGATTCGCGATTCTCTTTTTTGTACTCCATCGGTAGATTTAGATCTGTGGTGGTGGTGGAGGGGAAGTGGGTGGTAGCGGTGGCATAGCTCTTCAGGCGGGTGGTGGTGACTGGTGTGTGGTTGTGTGTAATTTGGTCATTTAATTATTTTGATATCTTACAATTAAAATTAATAAAATAGTGAAGGGTAAAGTTGACTTTCACATGTTTTAAGGCTTTGTTTGGATTGCAAATCTCACAAGGGGGTATTATTGTCCAAAAATAAGACAACTTGTATAAGTGTGTCGTTACCCTAAACCTCGGGGTGTCATTGTACTTTACCCTAGAAATAAATATGAAAAAACCATTTTTATCTTTTGTTATACTGTTTCCATTGTTAATTTTGGACAATATGCTACTTTCAACATTCAGTCATGATGCCTGAAGAATTCTTATAGGCGGTCGTGTTGTTCTTTTTTACCCCGGTATACAAGTGGTGGTCATATTGCCTTCTGCATATATTTGTTTTTCTACGAAAGTTAGCATTCTCATAAATGGTACCTGATTTCTTTTTGATGGTAGGAAGCTTTGCATCAAACTGTTAGCGTCATCTTTGAAGATCCAGGAGTTCAGGAATTACTTGTCAAGCTTTACCAAAAAGGTGAACAAATTTTTACTCTATGTTTTGCTTGAGGTTCTTGCACTTTATATCATGAATTGATCCCAAGCATTATAAAGAACTTGAAACAGTCAAGTCTTCTTCATGACTTGCAAATTGGCTGCATACTGTGGCTGTTCTGTGCACTTGTGTACAGGCTATTGGTTTTGTAGTTTGTAGGAGCTGTTGATGCACTGTTTTCCCAAATATGGCTGTCGTGTGTGTTCAAACACTATTTAGCCTTTTAAATTCTGCATAATATCTTCATATTGAACACTTACTAATACTCCTATTGATTGATAACATATAATTCTTTTAGCTGCTGTCTGTGTGGCATAAATTGCATGTGATGTTCCAAGTGATGAAGATTAAACAGTGTGTAATTGTTTATAAACTGATTATGTTTAAGCCTCAAGGAATTAGTTTAATTTTTTATGATAAGATGTCTTATTCTCATTAGAGGCTCTAGAAACTTGTGTACAAGACTTCTACAACTTGTGCTAGTTTATGAAGTTAACTGGTTCACATTGTAAGACATGAGGGATCTGCTAGGCTGTCATATTATATTGTAATTAATTTGTCAGTGATCTTGAACTATTCATTGCAAATATTTTGGCGTATGTAGTGTTTAATAATAGTTGTGCTAATTAGATATGTATCACCAAAAAAGAAAAGGATGAATAATTGTTCTTTATTTTGTCTATTATTTTTGGATGGAATGAACTTTCTATTCTTTTCCTGAAACAATTACGTCAGCCTCTGACTTGGGATTTTTCTTCTATGCATCTCAGAATGGTGTGAAGGACAGGTTACTGAGTACCTAGTTGCAACATTTGGTGATTATTTTACCGATGTAAAGATGTAAGATTTCCTTCTAATTTGAGTCATTCTCCTATTCTAGAACTTCAGGCTTGCATATGTTCTACACATTAGAATTTTCTTTGTTACTAATTTGCTATGTATGTGTGCTATGGTGTTCTTTAGGTACATTGAAGAAAGATCGTTTAGAAGATTTGTTGAAGCTTGTCTAGAGGAAACCGTGGTGGTTTATGTTGACCATCTACTCACACAGGTTTAATTAAAGAAAATTATCCATGCTTCCTTTGTTGGATATACTTTTTCATGTATCTCTATAACATCCATTAACATACTTGTGCATGTATGAGGTGAATGTCTTAGTGATGCTCGTGTTTGTAGAAAAATTACATCAAGGAAGAAACTATTGAACGGATGAGGCTTGATGAAGAGGTTCTCTTGGATTTCTTCAGGGAATATATTAGTGTTTCTGTAAGTTATTTTTCATCTTTATCTAACACAATTGTAATTGCAGAGCCTTAAATTATATGAATTTTGTAGCATTTGATCCGAGTATTGTCCTTTTCATGGGAAATTTCCTGTCTATAAAATATTTTGTAGCATTTCTAATGCTGCTTAATTTCGAATATCCATGACATGCTACAGAAAGTTGAAAACAGAGTCAGGACACTAAGTGACTTAAGAGAGCTTGCTTCGGCCGAGAGTCTGGATTCTTTCACCCTCATTTACACAAATATCCTTGAACATCAACCTGACTGCCCAGTAAGTGCTATTAAACACTGTGTGGTGTGGGTAAAATGTTTCTCATTGTCAAACTGTAAATTAGTGTGTCGGCTACTTACTATGTCAATACAATAAAACATCATTTAGTCATCATTTCTGTACTTGTTTTATATCTGTTCTTTTTCCTCTCTTGAGACTGGAAAGGATTAGAATCTCTCTTGTCCTGAATTCCTCTGCTCAGGATCTCTCTGATCATGAATCTCATTTTTTTCCCCCTTTGGACTGTAGGCTGAAGTTGTTGAAAAACTTGTGGGACTGCGAGAAGGCATACCACGGAAGGATGCAAAAGAGGTATATTTTAACCCTATAAGTAGAGTCCTCAATAGTGAAGTTAAATCATATTTACCATGGTGAACTGAACTCTTAGGGAATGATGATACTTACTTTTCGATTGGGTTTTTCCCACGGCACTAAATTACCTCATTTTGAAATATACAAGTTGGTAAATTGATAATTTAATCCTAAGGAAACCATTTATTGGAATCAGAAGAGGCTGTGTATTAAAAGGAACAATTAGACCATGATATGGCATGTCCATTGTCATATTCTATGTGAAAAACCCAGGACTCAATTTTGTGGACGTCTACACCCCTCCCCCTTTTTTCTTTATTATTATTATTTTTTTCCCATTGTTAGTTTGTGACTGGAGTAACAAATAAAATGCTTTCTAGGAGGAGGAAAAGATTGTTGTTTCTCTTTGACGAATCATATATTATCATTAGTATCTTTTTTTTTTTTAATGACAAGTTGATTAGAAGGTAAAAGGGATTTGAGTTTTATCCTTCAGACTTGATGCTATATCCTCCATTGTACAGGTTGTACAAGAATGCAAAGAAATTTACGAAAACTCTCTTGTTGATGGAAACCCCCCAAAGGCTGGTTTTGTTTTTCAAAAAGTGAAGTGCCTGTCTGCTTCCAAAGGATCTATATGGCGAAAGCTGACTTAGTTCTGTTTCAATACCGACGCCTATGCTTGGACAATTGGCAGCCTATTCGGTCAACTTCTTAGATGCCTCTGTGCAGATGTATAAAGGACAGTTCCAAATTTTTTTCCTCCCAAACTATTAATTTTTCTCCGCATTTAATGCCGTTGATTTTTTGTATTTAGTTTATTTTGAAAATAATGTAGTATAAACCCCTCAGTAGTTCAGATTAGCACTCAAATGTATTGAAACATAAGAAATAGAAAAGGTGAATGAAGAAGCGTGTTAGATTCTGTGATACTCGATGGGTACTAACATTGCTCTGTCAATACGTTATGGTTGCTTCTGCAAACTTGATGTTTATCTTAATGTTATGTTCTGGTTGTTTCTAGTTGATTGTTGTACTCTTGAACCCTACATTTGATTCTGTTTATATTGAGGTTTGTTTCTGGTTGATTGTAGTACTCTGGAACCCTACATTTGATTCTGTTTATATTGAGGTTTGTTTAAATTGTGAATAATGTGGTATAATCCCTTCTGCCCAGTGCCACGATTCAGTAACTCATCCAATATCCTGGCTTGATATGTTCGAAATGACTGACAAATCCAAGTGCGATGTTGCCCAAGTGGTTAGGTTGCTTCCCAGGTCTGAAAGTTCATGTTCGAGCTTTACATCCTCTCCCTCCCCCAACATTCTTGCCCTCGGATTTTTTTTTATTTTTGAGGTGTTCATGACCAGGAAAATAAAAATGGGTCAAAATATGTGTGTGTGTATATATATATATATATATATATATTTTTTTTTTTTTTTTTCTCTCTCTCACAGCCATTAATCGTATCAAAACCAGTTATAACG
>JAOTQH010000018.1:3416530-3427159 GCA_025631255.1 Cornus kousa
CCCCCCCCCCGGTGCGTGCCACCAGTTAAGTAAAATGTTCAGTTCACCTTTATTTGTTTTTTCTGTTGGAGTTTTTATTTATTTATTTTTACGGAGGTTCCTCAAACCCAACCAAGTATAATCCACTTCCAACCTGAATTCGAATATGACTTTTATGACTCCAATTCAAAGATTTGATCATGAATTGGGGAGCTTGGGTTGAAGGTTGACTTGAGTTGAATTTCATACCTTGGGTAGAGTTTGGGCTAACCTCTCAACTCGTCCAAGCTGCACCCTTTACTTATATAAGTTATATGCACCTCACTAGATGGTTTTGTGCTCTGAATTATCCTGGTTTTGCTTAGCTTGTACATGAACAATTTTGATTAGTGTTATATCTCTCGAACCATCTTGGATCCTAACATTGTATAATCTTTAAATGTCTGTGCAAGGATAGCCGACTTAACAACAACAGCTTGTCGGGTCCTATTCCATTGTCATTGACTAATATCTCATCACTGCAAGTATTGTAAGTACTGATTGATTTCTTTTTTTACCACTCTCTCTCGATCTCTCTCGATTTCAAGAATGCAATATTATCGCGTTGCACTGTAATGCAGGGATCTATCAAACAACCGTTTGTCAGGAGCAGTTCCAGATAATGGCTCTTTTTCTCTGTTTACGCCCATCAGGTCCTTGCTAATAAATTAATATGCATTCATCTTGACTGACTTTGGTTTCCAGGATAATGCTTAATAGTTACTTATCAAAAAAAAAAAAAGGATAATGCTTAATAGTTGATTTCGGTTTTGCAGTTTTGCTAATAACCTGGGTCTATGCGGCCCGGTTACTGGACGCCCTTGTCCCGGATCTCCTCCGTTTTCTCCACCCCCTCCATTTGTCCCACCACCGCCAATTTCTTATCCAGGTGATTGTCCTACTCTTGCTACTTAAGAGTTTAGTTCTATTGAATGCCGAATATGTTGTAGCATGTCTTCACCTCTAATCTGATTTCTCCTATCTTGCGTTGTTTTGGTTTGTTTCGATGTGCATGAAATTAATGGACCTTCTATCTTTACGCTCATATGTTGTGATTTCGGTTAGGAGTTGCGTATGCATTTATTAGGTCAGCCAATAAAGTCAGAGTCCCATCCCTGTAGGATGCAGGGGCAACTGCATTTTCATGTTGTGTGGGCAGTCTCCTCTTTCTTCACCTCAAATGGTCTTCTAATACAATTCAGAATAATACATTCAATTTTAAATTTGACGGTAGATGTGAATCTGCAAAAAATTCATTCTAGCTTTTGAAATGAAATTTCAGGAGGAAATAGTGCCACCGGAGCAATTGCTGGAGGGGTTGCTGCTGGTGCTGCTCTACTGTTTGCTGCTCCTGCAATAGCCTTTGCATGGTGGCGTCGCAGGAAACCACGAGAGTACTTCTTTGATGTGCCTGGTTAGTGATCTAACTGAAAGTTGGATTAAATTTTAACATGTTATACAGTCCAATTATCTCATTTTTACATGTATCTGCAGCCGAAGAGGATCCAGAAGTTCACTTGGGGCAACTTAAAAGATTTTCTCTACGAGAATTACAAGTTGCAACAGATAGTTTTAGCAATAAAAATATTCTTGGTAGAGGTGGTTTTGGAAAGGTATATAAAGGACGCCTAGCAGATGGTTCGCTGGTGGCTGTGAAACGACTAAAGGAGGAGCGCACACCTGGTGGAGAGCTGCAGTTTCAAACAGAGGTTGAGATGATTAGCATGGCTGTGCATCGAAATCTCCTCCGATTACGTGGTTTTTGTATGACACCAACTGAACGGCTGCTCGTTTATCCATATATGGCTAATGGAAGTGTTGCATCATGCTTGAGAGGTATTCTTGTTATAAAATTTCCAAGCATTTGTGGAAGCTTTCTTTTCATTCATTTCACTTGGTCTGTTTTCTTCATTCCCATTGGCTGTACTGTTCTTGTGAGGGCTCATGTTTCGAACTACAAAATGGTTTCATCGGCTGCAGCACTATTGATATCATTCCTACACATTTAATTCTGTTTCAGTACTTTTAGAATGCCATTTACAAAGCGGAAAGGCCTTGCCATCTTCAATTATTCACTTCATTTTTTTTGTGCAATTTTGTAGAACGCCCACCATCTGAACCGCCACTCGATTGGCCTACACGGAAGCAAATCGCATTGGGATCTGCAAGAGGACTATCTTATTTGCATGATCATTGTGACCCAAAGATTATTCATCGTGATGTGAAAGCTGCAAATATTTTATTGGATGAGGAGTTTGAGGCTGTTGTTGGAGACTTTGGGTTGGCTAAACTGATGGACTACAAGGATACACACGTCACTACTGCCGTACGCGGCACTATTGGACATATAGCTCCAGAGTACCTCTCCACTGGAAAATCTTCTGAGAAAACTGATGTTTTTGGATATGGGATTATGCTTCTGGAGCTAATTACAGGACAAAGGGCTTTTGATCTGGCTCGTCTTGCAAATGATGACGACGTCATGTTGCTTGATTGGGTATGCATTTATAATCTTCTTTATGTTTATTGGTATTGCCTATCTTCTGTCTATGTTTTAACTCCTTGGATTTCATTTGAGTTCCACATTTTATGCTTTGTTTGGTTAGATAGAGGGATGGAAAACAGATGAAAGGAAGAGGAGGTATTGGTATGCATCTCTTGGAAAGGATGGATACCATCCTTTTGTTTGGTTGAGTAGAAGGGAAGGAAATGGGACAATATCACTCTTTCATCTATATGAATTAATATACTTGAATCAACCAAGCCTTCTCAACTTTATCCAACATATGTCCTTTTTTTTCTCTCTCCTCTTCCTCCTGGACAGAAGCAAAATTGTGGGACAGGAGTGATGCCTCATCCATCCTCCCATCCTTCACCTCTTTCTCTACATGCTCCATCTCTCCTCCCCTTCCTTCCCTCCTACTAAACATAGGCTTAGTTTCTGTATCTACCAAGATTTTTTCCTTTATAGGCCGGATTGCAAAGCAGGATTCATCTTTCTTTAGATAGTTAAAGCATTGTAGACATCATCATATTCTTTCTGGCGGATGTTAAGAGCTAAAAGAGAGGAAGTATAATGTAATAGTACTTGTTTTGGTTGGTTATATATCTGTGCACTTCTGGAGCAGTTCTAATTTTAACTCTAGGAAAACTTTAACACAAACTAGAATACTCTCCAAATGTTTTGTTTTTATTTTTTGCATCTAGAAGGGTTTAAACCTCGTTTAGCCTGATGTGCCCACCACCGCAAGAGCACTCTCTTTTAGTCAAATAACTAATCAACAATTATGAAAATCAAGCTCTCTATGTGGTATATTTACCAGTGCTCACCGCCTTGCTTGCCAGTACTGTCTACACCTAAGCTCCAGAATCTGACATAAATATCCTATATTTCAGGTCAAAGGACTTTTGAAGGAGAAAAAATTAGAAATGCTAGTAGATCCTGATCTACAGAACAACTATGTAGAGGCTGAAGTGGCACAGCTAATCCAGGTTGCACTTCTCTGTACACAAGGCTCCCCAATGGATCGGCCCAAGATGTCCGAAGTGGTGAGAATGTTAGAGGGTGATGGCTTGGCAGAAAGATGGGATGAGTGGCAGAAGGGAGAAGTTCTCCGCCAGGAGGTGGAACTCGCTCCCCACCCAAATTCTGATTGGATTGTTGACTCAACGGAGAATCTACATGCAGTTGAATTATCAGGTCCAAGGTGACACCTCCATGGTTCAAGTAAAGAACGGAATTATAATGACCTTTATTTTTTTCTCTTTTTTGTCATAAAAATTTGCCTTTTTCTTTTTTCTTTTTATTTTTTATTTATGTTTTTACCAAATACCCCCTGATGAGCTCTTGTAAGCCCATTGTGAGTTACATTCATTACATTTGTGCATATATGAAGTAGTATCAACGGGCAATTTTTACAATCCATGCTGCGATATTTACTGCAGAAATATTAGTGAAATTTGCTTAATTAAAGGCTAGAAGAGAATACTCTGATTATTAGAGGGGATATGTTCCTCGTAAACAGATTAGTAGACAGCCTCCCCAGCGGCACCCAAGTAAGAGGTGTAGTGGCAGCCACTAGCAGGGTTTTTGAATGTAGAGTCTACCGTGGCATACAGAGATGAACATGAAAAAGGATCCTGTTGAAGTGGCCATTCTTATGCTAGGGTTCCTTAAGGGCTTTGGTTCAGTAGTCTTATGGTGTTTCGACTTCTTATGCCTGTGTTGGATCCATAATCCATGCAAGTGCTGTTTTATTGTAAATTTTATTTTATTTTATTTTATTGTATTTATTTATTTTTTATTATTATTATTTTTAGGTCAAAACTCAGATTTAGTGCTTTCTGAACTACTAGAGTGTATTTTGAAAGAGATGCAACTATGGATACCAGAAGAATCATTAAAAAATGCACTGATGGAGCTGAGTTCTGCTGAACTTCTGTTCTGTATCTGGTATGTATGATCGTTAGGGCGTGGTACGCGCTATGAAGCTATGTTGTTGGGTTACTTCAAAAAAAAAAAAAAAAAAAATAGTAGTCGATGGGTGGCAAATCTCAAATTAAACAAACTACAATTTTGTATTTATTTGAGAAAAGGTGCATGGGTATCATGTACAAAAATGTAAAAACATCCCCACATTGTTTTTATCCCTTCAATGGCATTCATTGAAATTCATTAAATTACACATATTACTAACTTACTCCATCCAACTAACCCGAGGTTCATTTCTTGAGTACTCTTCTTCACATGATCCAGCCGAATAAATGAGTGTTATTTAATTATTACATACAAATGTACATACATACATATATATGCATGCATACATACATATATATGCATGCATACACACATACATATATGTATACACACATACATATATGTTGTGCATTTAAGAGTAGCATTTGAACTAAAGAACACCACAAAATATAGATGTGAAATATATGCAAGGCCTCAGTTTCCTGAAATACATAAAGGTGTATATATAAGGCGGCAAATGGACGGGTTGGTCTGAGTTTGGGTTGGGTTAACAATGAATGGGTTAAATATGGATCAAAACCCATATTCAACCCATTTGAAACAGGTTAAAAATGAGCGTGTAAAAAGTCAATCCGTTATGACCCATAGACTCATTAATTATTATTTTTTAATTTTATTATTTTTAATTATTTTTAAAATTTTTAATTACTATTTTTAATTTTTTTAATTTTTTAATTTTTAAATTATTTTTTTTTTCCAAAGGTTTTAAAATTTTATTTAATAACAAATAAAAGAAACAATCTCAAACCCATTAATATTTATTGACTAGTAAAAATTTCAAGAGAGAAATTTAGGGAGGGGATTGATGAGAGACAATAAAAAAAAAAATTCTAGAGAGAGAAATGAGAGTGCAATTCAAAATAAACGTGTTTTGTTTGTTTATTATGTAATGGGTGAAATTTTGACTCTCAAATTAAGTGGTTAAAAATTACCAAACTCATTTTAAATATGGTTCACCCAAAATCATTAAAAAACCGAAGGATATAGGCGGGTTGATGGGTTGTCACCCATTTCGCCACCCTGTATATTGTATTATATACATCAAAAACATTGCATGCAGATGGGTGTATTTTGAACTGCCTAAAAGGTTTAAAACTGCTTCAGTATTACGGAAGAAATGAATATATCTAACACCACATCTCATAAATATGTCTAAGAACTTCATTACTACATCGAAATCACTCACCGGAGAGCTAAAAAAACATACGGAGAAGTCTCTGACTGGTAGATAGCAAACTCAAAACTCGTGGGTGGTCCGGATATCATCTGCAAATGGACGGACACCAGATTCCAAATTCGAGTCCTTTGACACGAACAAGTTTGGGTATGAGAAGAAAACTTCATTATCCATCGAATTCAACCGCTGAGGTTGGTGAAGTGTGGTATCATGTCCAAGAACATATTCATTGGAAATAGGAGAAGCAGTTTCCACTTTGGGATTGGCATATGAAGGGTGATTTTCTTGATGAGGGCTTGGGGTATTTGAAACATCACCGGAATCATCCCGAGAGTTCTGATGATCAAAATATGATTTCTCCATTGCAGAAGACTGACAAGGATCTGCATGGAACAAGTTCTCGCTGATGCTATCAGCAACCTCATCATCCTTTTTCTTGACAACTTCACTGATTCTAACCTGTGCAAGGTTAGCTGCAGAGCGAGCAGCAGCTGCCGCAAGTTCAGCCATTTCCGCAGCAGTCTGAGCAGCAGCCAATATATCCTGCAAATCTATATTGCCGTAAATTTTGGTCCTTGGGATGGAGGGAGGAGGATCACTTTGTCTTGCAGAAAATGACTCAGAAGATAGTGGTGGAGGAGATATGAATGGCAAAAACTGTTTATCTTCCGCCGGACCAACTGAAATATTCGGAGGTTCACATTCATTAGGCACCGTTTCCTTCTGCAACATTTTCGCAGGCTCCGTGTGTGATTCATGCGACAGATTCTCATTTGCTTCAGATTTTTTTGGTGATTCCTTATTGACCTCAGGCAGTAGAGGGAGAGGGAAAGGGAGCATTTCTAGTGCTGGGGCAGTACCCACACTTTGTTTTAGTGATGCCTTGTGAACTTCAGGAAAATCTGATGGGTTGAAGGCTGGATCGGAATCTGATTGTTTATTGGGGACTTGTTCCATGGCAGAGCACAATGATTCGTCTTGTTTCTCTTCGGGAAGGGGCAATTTAGGCCCACTGACAAACTGCGTTGGCCCGTTCTGGCAAGAAGACGACACAGATTAGGCACGAAGAGATAACTGGAACAAGGGCGGTGAAAAATATTACTTACCAGTAAGTCTTCGTGTGGCTTCAAGAATTCAGTTTCAGAGGCAGCTGGATCCCAATCTAACTCGTGCTCTTCTGCAATTTCCTTCAGCATCTTAAGTTTCACATCGGGAGCAGGAGCACGGACAGATAACAGTTCTACCAACTGCAATACAAAAAGAACAACAATGTCATTAAGAAGGAGATAGAGAAATAAATAGAGCAGCTAACCTCCCAATTCAATTACCCTATAAGATGAAAACTAATATAACCTGGCGATTGACACCACATTCTGGCATGAGCTCAGTTGCAGCTGATACAAATTCCTTCCCGTATTTGCTAGCTAATAGCATTTGAAACTGCAGCAACTCAGGCAGATCTGCACACCTTGGTGCGGCAAAACACACACTAGAAATCGCTTCTTTCAAGTCTAGAGGACATTCCCTGAATGGTGAAAAAAATCAATTTCAGAGGATGAAGCAACTCTTACTGAGCATTTAGAAGCTAAGTAGCAGTTCGTACAACGGTCTAGAAAAACACAGAAATAACAATTTAGGCAAGTATCAGTAAATCCAGTCTAAAAAAGAACAAAAGCCAATTTAGACAAATCAATAAGCAGATCTACAATTTATGCATAGACCAAAAAATTAGTACCACATTTACTATAATAGTGGGAAAATTGACTGAAGGGACATGAGAGTTTAGAGATGTCTAAAAGCTGAAATGACATAATATCATGTGGATAGTAGAGTAGCATAGCTACAATGTTATGACTAACTTCATGACTAAGGGTACAACTTGCACTAGTTGGGCAGGTTGAGAGATCAAATCAAGCCCAAGTCAAGATGTAGAACCCTCCATCCAAACCCGAGCCCAACCCAGGTTGACAGGTTTAGCTCGGTTGATTAGGTTAGCTAGGTTGAAGTCATGTGGATTGGGGGGTTATCACCGCAGGCGAATGCGAAGTATCTATCAATCAGAGTAGACGAAAGAATGAGGGGGGTCCTATTTCAAATATAGGAAATGAAAGCTAGCTAGCTCCTACTCCTCCTCCTCCATCATCTAGTGATATTGGGACGGTTTGCCCTTGGTGGCTCAATTCCATCCACAGACCGTGTGATATATATAAACATTTCAACCAAACTCCTCATTTTTGAAGGCCGAAGGAGAATGTGGTGACCGAGCAGGGGCCTATTGATGAATGAAACCCAACCTGAATTGGGATCGGGTTGACAAAAATCAATCCAAGCAACGAAAAAGTTAACCAAGTCCTTGTAGAGACCACATTGGCCACCCAAGTTGCACCCCTATTCAGGACACCAACATCAACAAATAAGAGGCACATTTTGCATGAATAGCAGAAGACATATAAACTCTCTGAACTGAGACAAAATAACAACAAAACATACTCTTATTAGGCTTATCATTTCCATTACCACTCCTTCATTGACATAGTGAGTTTAGTGAAATCTGTCAATAGTTTCCCCACTGCTGAAACCATTAGCAAATTTGTTCCAATTAAAACATAATTCATTCAAGAACCACAATTAGAAAATAACATCGACTTGATTCAGGTGGGGCAGCCGAGTTGGTGCTTTGCCCTACATTAGCTGTTTCATGGCACACTAGCCAGTACTTATTTATGGTAACTAAAATCCAAAAATTTTCACAAAATTCTAAGAGTTTGATCCACAAAGCCATAGCCTAATTTACCCCAAATAATTTCAGACCAAAAACTCTAATTTTTTCCTCGCAGTCCAGAATTCCTACAACCTCTTTCCTACAATTTTATACCACTCAAACTTCAACCAGTTTCCATTATTTTTTATACCACAATCAACCTAAAACCCCAACCAATTTAAACCTAAAGCCATTTCCACCTTTTTAATTGTACAACCGAAAAACCAAAGCCCTACTCTCCACATTCAATTTTATGGAAGAATTCACCATTCATTTAATAAATTGTCCTACATCGCTGCATTGTGTTAATCAATGGTTCCTCATGTCTCATTACAGACATCTGTTTCCATCCATAATAGCACCCATAAATTCAACAGTAGCAGTCCCAGAATTTCCAGCAATATTTTCTCATCCATATCTTACACCAGTTGATACAAGAAAATTTTAAATGAGGAGATATGAAGAATCAAACATTTAACACGATAAGGCTTTAAAATAGAATTATATAGCCAGCAATATTCCTAGCAAATTCTTTCAAGCCCAAATCTGGCTTTGCCAAAATTTTCAAATTAATGTCCAAGTTTGGTTACTTGATTTTTTTGCATTCCTAAAACTTCCATTGAATCTTAAAACAGAACTTCTTCTTTGAACTTTCACTCAACTTATTCATAAATTCAGATGACTACTTATGCAAAAAATTTACTCAAACTTTCACGTTAACCATATTAGTCACATAAGTGACAATTGTATACCATAGTTTTGAATGAGATTTCACAATTATTTTGCTATTTAAAGAGAACAGTAAATATATTAAAGCCAGGAATTTCACTCGGAAGTACCGTTGCGTTTCAATTATGAGAAGGCGGACAGTAATAAGCTCACAGAATAGCTCAATGATCTCCTGTGCAGCTATCATTTTCTCTTCCCTTATAATATGCTCAACCTGAACAACAAATACCAAAAGAACATAACTACCAGGATACAAACATCATCGTTACAATCCTTTTTATAACTCACCCATAATTCTGTAAAGGCATCAAGCTCATGCCTCAGAGAATTCATATACACATTAACTCATATACTAAGAACTACACTGGTTTTTACCCGAATTCGAGCAGTGGCTTCTTGACCCGTCTCAAGGAGCTTGGCAATGTCACGGCGCATCTGCTTTATCTGAATCTCTCTCCTGTTCCTTAGTAACTTTATGCGCGGAATGGTCAGTTTTAGTAGTGTTTTGCTGTATGAAAGAAGAAAAATTACATAACTAATGTTATAATCCCCCAAGTTTCAGAACATTTGAGTTGCACATGAAAGTATTGTCACTTATAGGAGTGTATGTATGTAATAATACAGACATCATTTAGATATAACTGCATTTATACATACAAATATATATATATATATATATATATATATCAGAACTCACAAAAAAAAATCTACTGAAGGAGAGAAAAATTAGGTGAAACTTTGAACTAAATTTCTTTAGGTACTCCCAATGTAATTTATCATAAGAAGAACCGTCAACATGTACCTTCAAAAGCGTGCGTGTGTGTGTCAATGTGTGTGTGTTTGTGCACGTATAGAACTGCATTTCAATCACAACTAAGCTTATGAAATTCTGTGTTTAGACAAATTGCATGAAAGCAAAATCGGAGCAAAAATGAAATTAGCAAAGAATTAAAAAAACAACAGTTCATCCAATAATTCCATCTGTTTGGTTGTTGAGAAACTGAGGGAAAACAATAGGAATTGGAGAACTGCAACAAAGAAAAGTACCAAAATTGCGCGCACTCAGATTTATTTTGAAATGCTTATATTTTCTCAGCAACTAGAAAGTGATATTTTTTCTTGCTGAAAGACAGAGAGAAAGATCGAATTTCGAGAAAATTATACATACCATCGCGCCGCTTTGAAGCCCTGGTTGAAGAAAGAATTGAGCATCGACATGGCCGATTCTCTCCCAAGTTCAGATCAGAATTCCTAACAGAAACAGTAATTCAAAAAACGATATGAATGAATATGTATATGATTATATATATAAATATATATACATGATACCACAGATATTTTTTATTTGTTTCATCTATTTCGCTGAAAGTGATCAAAGCCGTGTGCAGAGCGTAGAGCACATCCTGT
>JAOTQH010000018.1:3448734-3462043 GCA_025631255.1 Cornus kousa
CCAGGCTCAAAACAAGGCATTTAGCAATAACTTTCATTAATTGCATAATGGCCCCTCCAAAAAGTGAAAACTGCACTCATGGCCAAGAATGAAAATATCTTCCCAAAAATATTTTCTTAAAAACCCCTAAAATAAAATATCTTCAAAATATATTTACGAAAAATACCCCAAGAAAAAGAAGTAATTCCAAAAAATTATGCATCCATGCCCCTATGGACACCGGGAGCAATCAGAGTACTTTCTTACAAAAGTAAAGATACGTATTTCGTGAAAATCACTCAAGACGAAGATACGTGAAGTCAAAACCAACTCCGAACACTATAAGTGAGGTTTTGTCAACAAAGTGACAAACGGGGAAAAGACGAAATAGGGAAAATGACAAAATAATGCATAGTGTCCGAAAAGTAAAAATGCGGAAATAACTCGGTCCTCAAAGGAAGTTGTCAATCCAAAGGAAAGAGTGTCAGAAACCATTTCCGAGCACTCGAGAGGACACTAAGTGACGAGAAACTAAACACAGAAAAGAAAAGACAACGAAAAAAATTTACTCACAAAATTTGAGAAAAAATGAAAGGAAAAAAATGACCGAGTCATTACATGTACTATAAGTATAATATAGAGGTATTTTCTGCACCGTAATTTTATTATATTATTTGTGTTAAGTGTTGGAGATAAACAATATTATTTTATTTCGTTTCAGTTGGATAAGTTTAGCATCCATTATTTTATTAAGTTTTATTTTATGGCATTTGGGTAACATCATCACGTCTCATTTTGAAAGGCATAAGGAGTCTAAAAACGATGCCGTTTAAATTTTATCTTTTAACCACTAAAGGCTACAGCAGGCCCTACAGCAAACTGCTCCAAAGCAGACGATCCTGATCCTCCCAAAGAGGTTACAATGGCTATTTGGTAATATGAGATACAATCAAGCGTTTTTTTGGAAGAAATGTCATAATAATAGAAGTACTTCCCGCTTCTCGCGCTGGTCTTAATCCCCCTCATTTGTCTAAGTCTTATTCGTAAGTCATTTTTTCCCCTAATTCTAAGACGGTTTCAATTCAATTCACTTCTCAATCCTATCATCGATTTTTAATCTCTCTGTTCATTGCCATTCTGTAACTTGTCTTTTTCTCAAATTTCTATTCTTCAATTTTTCTACTCTCGTATCGAACTCAGATCTGTAAGTCTCTCCCCTCATTTTCGCACTGATGATGTATATACATGTATATAGTTGTACACATATATATAAATGATAAATATAGATTTTCCTAAACATGAATTGCAGAAACCTTTTTATTATCAATTTTGTTGATTGTTAATGCTTTGTTTGGTGGGTTTGATGAGATTGAAATGCTTCGGTTTTTGCCATAAATTTCTGTTGAACTTTATGTGCTATATAAACTGATTTGTTTGGCTTTTGTATATGTGCGTCTCGAGGTTCTTTCTTTTTCGTCTATGCTTTTGTTTGGGGTTTATGAGCATAATTTTTGTTTCTTCTTGACAATTGTCATTCTTTAGCTTCATTCTATGCTGACTTGTTTTTTATTCGTTTCTTCTTCTTCTTCTTCTTTTTCCTGAAATCTTCATATACGTGGTATATTTGGGTATGTATCTACCAAGGGCCTTCTGGCCTAATGGTCTCCTCTACCTCCCAAAATGGTGGTTAGGGTTCGAGTCCCCAAAGGGGCAAAGTGGGTGTGTGAGTTGTGTGTGTTTCTGGCCAAAAAAAAAAAAAAATTGGGTATGTATCTCAAAGATTACTCTGAATCCGAAAGGATTAATTGTTTATGCTCATGTTGGTGTTACTCTGTTTGGACAATCAGTTTGATGATAAAGATTATGCCTTTTTGGTAATGAATTTGGCATCCAAACAAATCCTTGTCTCAACTGCTTTATTTCTAAAGATATTTATTTTATTAATCTTACTGGGCACCCCATCGAGAGCAGTATATTCAGTATGTTCTGTTGACGTTTCTCATTGTTTTAATTCTAGGTGTTTTGTCTGCATGCACACGCATGTGTCTGTACCCTTGTATTGGTGCAGGGGCTTCAAGTGTGGCCCTTTTATAGAAAAAGGTGTTGCCACTTGTTCGATTTATTCGGCAATGGGGGCACTAGTGAGTCAAGCGTTGCAACTTCCCTACTGTAGATTGACCATTTACATATCCATTGTTGCAATGCAAAAAGAAATGTGAACAGTGAAGTTGTTTCATAGAGCTATCCTGTGAAATCCTTCTTTATAGTATAAGGGCACCTGAGATTCACGAGCGAAAAAGAGCCTGACCGAGTATTTTTATAAGAATTGAACCTGAAAGTACCAGTCCATTCACCAGGCTAATTAAGGTGGTGTTTCAAATAAAAGAGAAACTATAGCGTCATTCATCAACATAAATGAAAGAACTGTTTCACATAAAAGAGAAACTCTAGTGCCGTCTATCAATATAAATGAAAGAACTACAATTTCCATCTTTTCTTCTGTCCCCTTGTATCATTTAATCGACCAGTGTTTTTTTTTTTTTTTTCTCTTTTCGGTGATGTAATAAAATTTCCACGGTTACTATATCAGAAGTTTGCCTTGTCAATGCAGATGTTGAAGCAAAATACGGCATATAAAATCAGAAGTCATATCACACAACTCTACCTCCATGCTATTTTCTTTTTATGATTGTATACGTATAAAATCAGGAGTTAGAGAAATATTTGATGGAAAGTTCAAATTTCTTTATTTTATTAGTAATTATTTGCTTGGTTTTTCAAAATACTGAGACACTGTTGCCCAAGTTTTGTAAATTTCTGACCCTCATCACCTTGTTATAATTGATTAGATCCTTAATTGGGTGGGAAAAAAAAATCCATATTTCAGTCTGTTAATACTAAATTACCATGGATGATGGAGTTCTGTAAGCCTTTTTGACATATTTTAAGCCCTCATCTGAACTTGTTGCAGAATGCTGTAAATAACTCCTTAGGTCAAAATCAACAATTGGAAGGATAAGCATCATCTGAAAGCCATGCATCAGTGGGTCGGGTTTTGAATTTGATATATTGCTGGCATAATGGAAAAGGAAGACTCTAGTGAAACAAATGTGATGGTTTCTTCTATTGCTGAAAAAAAGGAGGGAGATACACCTGTTGTTCAGCAAAAAGGCCTGGAAAAGGATGATTCCAATAAGAAAAATTCACTGACGATTCCAACAGTTGATCAAAAGGAGGGTGAAACTCCTAAAGCTCAGAATAAAGCCCTCGAAAAGGAAGATTCTACTAAAAAAAACTCAGCAAGAACTCCAATTGATGAAATGGAGGGAGATACACCTGATGTTCAGCAAAGAGGCCTGGAAAAGGATGATCCCAATAAGAAAAATTCAGTGAAGATTCCAACAGCTGATAAAAAGGAGGGTGAAACTGGTAACGTTCAGAACAAATCCCTCGAAAAGGAAGATTCTCCTAAAAAATATTCAGTAAGAACTCCAAATAATGAAACGGAGGGAGATACACCTGATGTTCAGCTAAGAGGCCTGGAAAAGGATGATTCCGATCAGAAAAATTCAGTGAAGACTCCAACAGCTGATAAAAAGGAGGGTGAAACTCTTAACATTCAGAATAAAGCCCTTGAAACGGAAGATTCTACTAAAAAAGATTTAGTCAAAACTGCAATTGATGAAATGGAGGGAAATTTTCCTGATGTTCAGAAAGAAGACCAGGAAAGGGGAAACTCTGCTGGGAAATACATGGTAAATTCTCCAGCAGATGAAAGTGAGCAGGGGGATAGACCTGCTTTTCAGAAAAACTTGATATTTCCAACTTCTGAAAAGATGGTGGGAGATAAACTTGATCCTGAGAAAGAGGACCTGGTAAAATCACCTAGAGTTATGAAATCATTGGATACAAATGCAAAAGGTCCCAGTATAGTCAATGAAAAAGAACTAGGTGATTTGAATGACAGGATGGATGAGAGTAGGGAATTGGGGTCCCAAAATGAAGAAGGAATAAACAAAAAACTTGAGGAAGTTAGTGGGGAGGAGGTGGAGCCTGTCTTTGACGGGACAGAGGTTCCTGGAATGGAAGCTAATAGGAGCCAATCTACTCGTTCTTTGGATCTTGATCCGGAGAGTCAAAATAATGCTTGGCCTGAGAAAGCAGTGGCTCTGAAAAACTTTGTCAGGGAGAAGAGTGTAGTTGCAGTTTCCAGTGTAATGCGTCGCCTCTCAGGAAAGATTGATGATGGACAGAATGTTCCTGATGCTGCAGATAAGAATGATAACAGCCATTGTAATATTAAGGAGCCTGCGGATTCTGCTGAAAGAACTGAAGCCCGAGAAGTCTCTCACAAACCAGTAGAGAGATCTGGATGGAATCCCCTTAGCTTTATTAAGATCTCACGTGATGTTGATGCAGAAAAGGAAGCCGTACAGCAGGAGGAGGTAGTTAAAGAATCTTTACAACCATCAGACATTAAAGGAAGAGTTATACTATATACAAGGTTAGGATGCCAGGATTGCAAAGGGGCTAGGCTATTTCTGCACTGGAAAAGGCTCAGATACGTTGAGATTAATATTGATATATACCCCAGCAGAAAGCTGGAACTAGAGAAAATTGCCGGGTCTTCTGCTGTTCCTAGAGTGTTTTTTAATGAAGTTCTTATTGGAGGATTGGGTGAGCTAAAGGGTTTGGATGAGTCTGGCAAACTTGATGAGAAGATCGAGTATGTTGTTACAGAAAGGGCATCATCTGAAGCTCCTTTACCACCACTTTCTGGTGAGGATGATGAATCCAGCTCTGGGGCGGTTGATGAGCTAGCTCTTATTGTTCGAAAAATGAGAGAATCTATCGTCGTTAAAGACCGGTTTTATAAAATGCGAAGGTTTACTAACTCCTTTCTAGGTTCAGAAGCTGTGGATTTCTTATCAGAGGATCAGTACTTGGAAAGAGAAGAGGTTAGTTGCTTGTGGATTTTCATGTTTTGGGAAGCTGATGTTACTTTTCATAGGTGGTTATTCACAGTCTGCATAATCCTAAGTGTGCCATACATGCAGGTTTCCAGGACTAAGCATCATTTGTTGTATTATGATCATAAGATAAGGCAAACCCAAGTCAGAGGATGTTCCTCTCATTATTTACACTCTTTTGTGTTTTTGGAAGAAATATGCCAATTAGTTTGGCGATTCCTGAGACTAGATGTTATTAGAGTTTGATTTCAAGTTTTATTAAACAATATAAATAAATTCCATTTTGGAGTGATTGAGGTTTAACTCAAAGTTAGACACAGATTAGCTAAAAGTTTGGTAAGTTCAGAAATGGAAATGATTTTCACTTTTGGAATATATAGTACAAGTGCTTGTGGCTCTATCTCAGGCCTTGAGCTACACGCCGTTCATTAATTCAACTTTTGCAAATTTTAGTCCACGGTGACCAAGTATTTGGGGTGATTGAACTTTGACGCCAACTTAAACACAGATTAACTTAAGTTTGATAAGTTAGGAAGTTGGAATAATTTCCACTACTATAATATATAGTACAAGAACTCGTAGTTTTAATCCACTGTGATCAAGGTTTAATCTGAAAATCTTAGGTTAGGACCATGCTCCTAAGATGGTAGATGAGATTTCAGATCTCATTCTCATTCCTGATGCACATGGCCATGTCTATTGGCAATTCACCTGATAGTTAGTGTACATTTTCTCCTTTAGATTCTGTAATCAAGTCTTAATATTCCTCAGCTGAGGTTCTCTGGGTTGTTTTCGTTGCTGGAGTAATAAAAATTTTGTACGTGAATCTATCTTTGAACTTTGAAGTTGTCTGCCTGGTATCATGACCTTCATAACATATGTTGTATTTTTACTACTGATATGTGATCACTTTCTAGAGCTTGTTATGGGTGGTAATTCCTGAATATTGAACAAAATTGTGGTTTATTTGGGAACCTTATCTGTGATGACTTTGGTCTGCTTTTATTGTTCTTACTTCTCTCTTGGGCCTGCTTTGTAATGATCATATTTCAATTACTGTATTTATTCTTAGTTTTCTTTATCGGTTCATGTTTGTCAATCATTCCAAAAACTTTTTATTCTCACTAGTCATCTTAATAATTGTCACAATGCCTCAGGAACTTAAGATTGTTGTTTGTATTCATGTAGAAATATTTATACTTACAGCTGAGGGGAAAGGTCATCTCCTAGCTGTCCAATTATCGGCCTTATCATTAGTTTGCAGTCTGAGAGGAACCCAAGCGAATTTATTTATATACCAATTGGATCCAAGGATGCCATCATAGACCTTTGTACTTGTTATACCTTTGCTTTTACTGCTAGAGTATTTAAACATTTGTACTTGGATATTCTCTTTAAAGTTTTTTCTGCTGTCGTAAATTGTGACCCTCATGAGTTATATTGTATTGATATAGTCGGTTTGTGACTGCTTTCTAGAGCTTGTTATGGGTGTTATTTTGAAAATATTGAACAATATTGTAGGTTTTCCTAGGGAGTCTGATCAGTGGCGACTTTGGTCTTCCTTATCTTTGTTACTTCTCTCTTGGTCCTGATTTAGAAAATTATCATATTTAAATTTTTGATATTTTCTTAACATATTTTTAAACCCAATTTGGTTCCAATTTGGATGACCCGGATTTGGCCATGTGGAACCATAAGGGATCACGTGTCACAATCTTGATGTCATGAAGTGGCAATGCACCTTGCAGGTTAGTTGTGGAAGTGTGCCATGTGCTGTTCACTTGACTTGACAATGGACAACCAAATGGCTAAGCGGATGGACTTGGGTTAGGGTGGGGTTGTGTGGCTCACCAAGTCCAGCAAACCAACCGACAAAATAGTCGAGGCCAATCATCTCAACTTGACAATTGCTTTGGAGTAGTTAAAGTCGACAATGGACAATCCTGTTTATGTCTAAAATCAGTGCTGAGGCGAAACCAATTTCGCCAATTGTGAGTTGGCTAATCGCTTATAGGGTAAACGGTAGTAAAAGATTAAGATGATGCTAGGTTGTCACTACTGACATGACAGGGCATTGACATGCTAAGATCAATCAAGGGACACGTGGGTGGCATGTGAAAGGGTAAGTTTTCAACCAGGAAAATGGTGGTTAAGGAAAGAGATCTGAGCGCTATATGGCTACGAGTGATTCTGCAGGAGTTGCAGCGCAGCAAAGCCTAAAAAGGAAAGGGACTAGTTGCAGGAGAAAGGCCTAGAGATTCTCTCATCAAAAGGGAAAAAATTATGTTCCCAAGTGCTGCAGCTAGGGATGGCAAAGTAGCCTTCCCTGTTTAAAACGGTTTTGGAGGCCTTTTTTTATAGTTTTGTGTGGGGACAGGTTTTGTTGTGAAAACCCGTGCAGTGCGGGGTGGGATGGAAGAAGGTTAGCCCCACCCCCATTTATAATGCAAAAATACTATTTTACCCTTATACCTTATGTTATATACAAAATTACCCTTGTTGGAAGAATGTTTATGTTTGTTTGGTTAATTTGGTACAATTGTGTAAACTTTGGAAGAATGTTATTTAATTTATAATGCTAAATATGATTTTTTAGTATTTCAGTTGGAAAATTAGGGAAATTTTTTTTTGGAATTTAAACAGGCTGGGGTGGGGGAACTTAAGTGGGTGTGGGAGGTTATTTACTAAACCGTTTTTGGTGGATAAGGGGTGGGTGAACTTAAATAATAAATAGGAGCGAGGGTGCCATCCCTAGCTACTACCATTGGAAGGGCTGCATTAACTGCACCAACCAACAATAGACCCACATGTGTCAGATTAGAAAATTGGGGGAGCCACATGTCACCATCTGAAGCCATCAAGCTTCCCCTCCCCAACTCTACAAATAGAGCCCTTTGTCTTCAATGGAAGGGTCTAAACCCCAAACCAACACAAGACTTAGTCATCATTTGCTCTCTACAACTCTAATGTTATAGCATTATTTCATTGTATTCCTAGGTTTAATCCAGTTGTACTTTTGGCTAGACTGTAGCTTTAGTGTAGTGTAGATGTTACCTTGATCGAGTGATACATTAGCTATACTTAGTTGCACCTTGGTCCTTCGTCTTCCTTAAATATGGTGTAGTTTAGTCTCTCTCTCCCTACATTTAGTTTAATATAATTCTTTCCCTTGTAATCCAGTTTTTTCACTGAATGTATCAGTGGGATGCGATTTCTGGTGCATACATCACTGTTCTATCCATGTCTTCTCCATTTTACTATTCATAGAGCACTATATCTAACACACCATCTCCACCATCATATCACCAACCAACTAGGTATTATCTAAGTCCTCGGTGTCAAAGCAATGTTAACTCAGAAAGAGGGCCCTTCCTTACCTCCTTACAGTTGCCTGATCTTAGCCCCCATATCCATAGACCTGGCATCGGTTCAATCGACCCAAGTATTGGTTTACGATTTTCCAGCTCAATGCATCCCGAGTCCACATCAAGAACTCTAGCACTCCGTAGCACCTGAAGAGTCGCAAAATTGTGTGAACAATTATTGCACTCTCAGTGAGATATCCAGCTGGGTAAAAGAGCATTTAAAAGCAATATGATTGGTTTTGAAAGCCATTCAGGCGGCTTTCTAAGAAATGTCTGTTGCAAAGAAAGCAACTGCTTTGCAAGAATTTACAAATGTTTTAACACGACCATGTATGGTCTTAAAAATGACATTAAATCCGATCTTAAGGAACATTTTCTAATTTCGGCTTTGTTACAAGCCAATGACAGCCAAAAGCAAGATGATGGCTCATGGTTAGAGGACTCAAGTGAGTCCAGAAAACCAACTGGAGACTATTAGTTTTCTTAGTCATGAAGATCTAAGTCTGGGTCTTGATATTCAAGACCAAAATCAGTATGGGAACATAAATGAAACTACAAAAATGCAAGAAATGATTCTTACCAATGTGAAGTCTATGTTGGTACAGAGGACTCAAGTGTGAGTCCAGAATCCAGAAAACCAACTCGAGAATATTAGTTTTCTTGGTCATGAAGGTCCAAATATTTTCATTATATTCAAGAACAAAGTCAATATGAAAATCTAAATGTAACAACAGTGGGGCAAGAATGATTCTCGCCAACACCATGGTGGTGCCCCTGTGGCGAATTTTTTGTTTTATTTTTATTAAAAAAACTCGTCCTTGCTCCAAACCATGTTGGAGAAAACTTGATGTAGAACATTGATTTGGTGACACATATATATATATACATAATATAATATGTATGTAATAATTTAGGAGAGACATGTGGGGTTTGAAAGAAAGAAAGATGAGTGTTTTGTGTGTGTGTGTAGATATATATATATATATATATAACATATTTATAAATATATATGTTTTGTGTGTGTCATGTGTAGGTATTTTAAGGAAAAAGGGTAATCAGTGAGAGGTAATGATGAATAGTTCAAAACAGTGTGTTTATGGTAGTGTGCCGCATCAATAAAGAGAAATTGTGTTGTGCGGAGCCGATAATGAAACAATGCGACGCTGGAGAAGGAAGAAAGCATAGTTCGGCGCATTGTTGAAAATCAATTTCTTGCAGATCCGTAACATCCAGTAGAACCAATTTCTGACTTTATTTCGATGGTTAACGCGGGACCCTGGGGGCAAGGGTCATTCCTCAAGCCCTTTATTTAGATGGACTTGGCTTAGGGCGACGTCAACCAACCTTGAAACCCCAAGTTTGAAGAATCAGGGTGGGGATGGCTCACCAAGTCCATCGGGACGACCACGTCTCCGTTTTGAGAAAATTGTTGATGTTGGCATCAGCCAATCTTGTCATATTCTCTCAACATAAGGATGGTGGTTCTCAAGCAATCTTTCAAAGTCCAAGTAAGCCGACCATCTCCACTTGACAAATGCTTTGGAGTAGTTGAGGCAGACAACAGCCAACCTGTTTATGTGTAAAATGAGTGCAGAGGCCAAAACAACTTCGCTAAGTGTGAGTTGGCCGATCACTTATAGGTTAAACAAGTGTCAAAGATTGGGATGATGCCAGGTTATCACCACTGACTTGACATGGCATCTAGACGGTGTGATTAATCAAGGGCCACATTGATTGTGGCACCTGAAAGGGTATGTCATCGACCTGCAAAGTGGCAGTTATGGAAGGACATCTGAGCAGTGTATGGGGAAGAGTGATTTTGTTGGAGTCAGCAGCCATAATGCATTGAGCAGTGCCGCAAAGCCCAAAGAGGAAAAGGGATAAGTTGCTGGAAAAAACCCAGAGATTCTTTCACCAAAAGGGTAAAATTTATGTTCCCAAGTGCTGCTGCCCTTGGAAGTGTGCATTGTTTCCACCAACCACCAACAAACCCACATAGGTCTTATTAGAAGATTGAGAGAGCCACATGTCAACATCTAAAGCCATCAAGCTTTCCCTCCACAGCTTTATAAATAGAGCCCTTTGTTTTCAAAGGAAGGGGTCCCCACACCAACATAAGTCCAGTCTCTATTTCTCTCTTTACAACTCTAATGTTAGACCATTATCTTATTGTGCTCCTTGCTTTAATCTAGTTGTAGTTTAGCTTTACTTTAGCTTTCGTGTAACTTAGATGTTGCCTTAACCTAGTTGTACTTTGCTTTACTTAGTTGTTCGCTCCTTGTTCTCTTTTCAATGTTTTCATCCTTAGATATAGTTTAGTTAGTCTTTTTCTCTCTACATTTAGTTTAATTTAACTCTCTCCCTTGTAGTCCAAAATTTTCATGTAATGTATATCAATGGAATGCATGCGGTGCTTACTTCTCTTTTCCATCTATGTCATCTCCATTTTACTATTCACAGAGCACTCCATTTTACACGCCATTTCCACTATCATATTATCACCAACCAATTGGGAAATATTTAATTCTTCGGTTTCAAAGCTATGCAAACTTGGAAGGAGGGTCCTCCCTTGTTTCCTTACAGTTACCTGATCGCAATCACCATCTCCATAGACTGGCCATTGACGCGATCCAATGGATTCTGATTTTTTGGCTCAAAACACCCTGAGTCCAGGTTAAGGACTCTGGCACACCGGGTGCTGCAAAATTGTGTGAACACATTTTATGTTTTTTCTATCACCACCAAAGAACTTTTGATTCTCAATAGTCATCATAATCATTTGCAAAATACCTCTAGAGTTTTGGACTTTATTTATTTGTTTTTGTGTGTATTTACATGGAAAATTTAGTTCAATTATTGATGTAGAGATTGAGGTTATGTCGTAGCAGTCCAGTTACTGCCTTATCATTTGCTCCGAGTATTCCAATTTGATCCATGGATTGTAGTTTTCCGTGAGCCTTTGGTTGACTGGTATTATCTTATTATTTAAGTGAACATAGTCCACATTGAGGGTAATACTAGGCTAAGAGGAAGACCAAAGTTAACGTGCGTAGAGTTATTAAAGAAAGATATAATAACATTTGGTTTGACTGAGGCTATGGCCCTAAATAGAGTGGAATGGAAACATAGGATTCATGTAGCCGACCCCGAACAATTGGGAAAAGGCTTTGTTGTTGTTGTAAATAACTGAAGAGTCTTTTATTGTGAACAGGTCATATTATCATAGCATATTGCTGCTTGTGCATGATGTCTAACCAAATTCCATCGTAGATGGATCTTAAACATCATCATTTATTTTATCATGTAATTTTTTCCCCAAAGGAAGATTAAATGTATATATATTATATGAAAATACAGCTGGAACGAATCAGCAGCCAGCAGTTTCTAAAGAAAAGAAGCCTGCTTATTTTTCTGCCTAGATCATATCAATATTAACTATTTTTTTACCTCTTGTGTTTTTCTGTAGGCTATTGAATTTGCTCGAAAGCTTGCTAGAAAACTCTTCTTCCAGCATGTTCTTGAGTAAGTACCTTGAACTAATCTATCTCTAATTTTTTAATATTTTAATTCATCTCTCTATCTCTCTCTAAAATTCACACCCCACAAATTTCATATCCCTGACTGAAATTTTTTAGTTTTTGTTCCATGTGATTCTTTTTATTGCTCTAGTGAGAATGTATTTGAAGATGGCAATCATTTGTACCGGTTCTTGGATCATGATCCTATTATAATGTCACAATGTCAGAACATTGCAAGGGGTATAATCGATGTGAAGCCAAAGCCTATAATAGAAATCTCATCACGGCTTAGAAAATTATCTTATGCAATCTTTGAAGCTTACACATCGGAAGATGGAAAGCACGTTGATTATAGAAGCATCCATGGGAGTGAGGAATTTGCCAGGTTTGTTGTAGCCATTGAGTTGTATGGATGAAACTGTATTCTTAACAAAAATATATGTTTTAATAAACAATTATGCTTTGGATATTCAACTTCCTTTGGTGTTACTTTTTAAACTTTTGTAGGTATCTGAGAATAGTGGAGGAGCTTCAAAGGGTAGATTTACATGACATGCAAAGAGAGGAGAAGCTTGCTTTCTTTATAAATCTCTACAATATGATGGCCATTCATGCAATCTTGGTGTGGGGTCATCCTGATGGAGCACTGGAGCGAAGGAAACTGCTGGGAGACTTCAAGTATGTTATTGGTGGGTTAACCTATTCACTTTCAGCTATAGAAAATGGCATATTAAGGAGCAATCAACGACCACCATACAATCTTATTAAGCCATTTGGGGTGAATGACAAACGTTTAAAGGTAAGATAAGTTACATTACCTTTACTAATTGTTGATGATTGTCTTGTTTTATTGGAATATAACTTATTCCTGTGACAGCCACATGGCCATTGTGGTTATCAATGTTGCAAATGAGCCAGCTCTTGGGTTGGTCTGTGATTGTATAGAATTAAATCTAGGGTTAAATGCTCTGGCACCTCCCCAGGTTTGGGTTTATTGCTCTCAGATTAAACTTGAGCAAAAATTGCTCTGACACCCCCACCAGGTTTGGTTTTATTTGCTATGACAGGCCCTTCTTTTAATTGATAAAATAAAATGCCTGAATTACCCTCCATTGTTTCAAGTACTTTTTACCCTTAAGTTGTTAAGACCTTTATATTCGCCTCATATGTTGTTACTTAAAGAGGAAATCACGACCATAATAATTTTTTTTTTTGGATTTCCAAGGTCTCTTTACTCTCTCTCAAATAAAACATAAGGTCAGCAGCCAATAGGGTGCTGACAAATGGGCGAGTTCCTCTTTAAGTAATAAAATGTGAGGGGTATAAAGTTCTAATAATTTAAGGGTAAAAATGTACTTGAAACAATGGAGGGTAATTTAGGCATTTTATTTTATCAATTTGTAGAAGGGGGTGTTAGAGCAATTTTTGCTCAGGTTTAATATGAGAGCCGCGGGTGCCCGGGGGGGGGGGGGGGGGG
>JAOTQH010000018.1:3493944-3505075 GCA_025631255.1 Cornus kousa
ATCTAGTTCTCTTCTTTCCGTGTCTTCTTTTTTATTTGGCTCTGTTTTTTTTTTTTTTTAATTATTTTTTTAAAACAATTATTATTATTTTTTTGTTAACATATTTATTTCTGTTTGTGTTTTGTTTTGCCATTCAAAAAAACACATTTTGCTTTGCCTTTCAAGAAAACAAAATTGTGCCCTGTTTTATGGTTGTTGGATGCTTGTATAGTTGATTGATTTACTTTTTTATATTTGATATTAAATTTTAGAATATTGATATGACTTGTGAGATATGAATGTTATTATGGTAGTTTAAATTTTCAATTGTGCGCCTCACTTCACTCAGGTGTGCGGCTCGCGCCTTGGCTCCAAAGGACCTCTAGCGCCTTGGTGCACCTTGGGCCTTCAATAACATTGCTCACACCTCCTTAGTTCGTGAATCACTCACAAGGAAATCTCAAAAGACATGTTATTATTCATTCATTCACTGATCAGCCAATTTTACATCCTATCCCTTTGTAGGATTCTGCTCATGCCTCTTAGGCATAGATGGAGTGTAACTCATGACTTTTGGACTTACCCCATAATCTGGTAATCAATGAGACTCATAACTCTTCCAATTGTCAACTAATGAGTTAATAACATTAATAAAAAAAATAAAAAATCAGCTTAACTGCATCATAATGCCCAACAAAATTAAAAATAAAAAGTAATGCCCACCAAAATTAATCCTCCTTCCCATGCCTTTTATACACTTTTAAAGGCTGCTGCTGCTGATCTCTGTCAAGGAGATCCTATCTTTGAAATGTGTTTGAGTGGATCTCATACTTTCTCATGAGATTTAGTGGGAAAACCTTAGATATTGCAAAATCTTGCTTATGATTATGCTATGGTAGTAATTAAGATCTGCAGTGTAAGTGAATATTTTTATTTCATTGGATTTAGAGTTACCATTTTTTTAGTATTTTAAACTTGAATACTGCCTTGGGATGTAGAAGGTTTGGCCTAGATGTTCTCATACTTATTAATGTAACTGTAGCTCTTAATCTAGGGGTGTCAAAATTCGACACAACCCGCCAACAATACCTAACTCGATGCGAAGTTAGCAGGTCTGAGGTGACTTTAATCATGTTCGTGTCATAATCATGTCAACTCGTTTAATTAATCATGTCATGTTCATTAGACTCGTTTAATTAACCGTGTCATAATTATGTTAGGTCAACCCAATTAACGCGTAACCCGTTTTAACCCAATTACTATGGACATTTTTATTATTTCAATATAAATTCATTATGAATATTGTATATATCATTTTTTTTTTAATTTTATAATTGTATTATCCAAAATATTCTCATTATTATTAATTTTGTTTTCTATTATCTCAATTTTTCATTGTGTTTTTGTTTTTATACTTAAATTAATAAACGTTGTTACATGACCCATTCAAATTAAACAGAATACCTGTGTAACCCGTTTATTAAAAGGGCAAAGTTCGTGTCGATGGTGTAACTGGTGTTTGACACATTATTAGACAGGTCGTGTTCAGGTTAACCTGTTTGGCAGAATACGCAGACTTAATCTGTTCTTTTGGTGCTTACGTTAAATGAATTTAGTGTTACATCTTATTCAGACTCTTACTTACCTTCTAGCTTGCAGAGTGAGAGAGCAATAGTTACTGATATTGCTGGAACCACGCGGGATGTTTTAGAAGCCAGTATTACAGTTCATGGTATACCTGTCACCCTTCTTGATACAGCAGGTATCAGAGAAACTAATGACATTGTGGAGAAGATTGGTAGGATTATTCTCTTTGCTTAGTTGTGTTTAAAATTTATATTTTCAGTTGTTACTTATAAATAGCATTTATGCAATCAAGTTGGCCTTGCATTATGGTTTCATATGTGCCTGTACTTTAAGATATGTAATATTTCATCTTCGGTATCATATTTTGTAGCATGCACATGTAGGCTTCCCATGAAAACTGATTTAGTTTTTCTTGTGCTTATATTCAATATTAAAAGTGTTAATTCTAATTTTAATATGTTTTGATCTATTCCTGGCACATTATTGTATAAGTACAATCAAGGATTTTACTAAATGATCTAGTTTGGATCTTTTATTGGTGATAACAACCATGTCGGTTTTGAGCTATTTGTTATTTCCTTTATTGACACTTGTATGGCTTTGGTGTACCTTGGTTTTACATGGATTGTGCGTGCACCGCCTTTTTTTTTGTGTGCATAAAGTGAATTTTTTTCCTGTAACTGGAGAAAAAGGGGGGGGGGGGGGATATAGAGGATTTGACCTATTCCAATCTATATGTCTATTCCAATCTATATGTCTAATTGATGTATTCTCAACTATATTTAACTATGAGGTTCTAAGTATATTTGATCAAAATTTTAGTTAATAACTATTGAGGGTCAGGGTGGGGGGGAGTGAGAGTTTGACCTGTTCCAGAAAATCTATATGTCTAGTTGCTGTCTTCTGAACTATATTTAACCATGAGGTTCTAAATTTATTTTATCAGAATTTTAGTTAATAACAATGTATTGAATAGATCATAAAAGACAATACTCAAGCTAGGGAGATTTCATGGGCTATTGTGAGATATTTATTTTATTTAAGATTCCTTTCCAAGTGGAGAAAGGAAGAGGTAAATGTTTCCATGAAGATATGTAGGTATATATGTGATTTATTCTCTACCCAGCTTAGCTGACATTTTTGAATAGGTATTTGTTTGATATATTGCCGTGGTAGGTTTCTGAGCACGATTATGTAGTGGTTGCAACTTATACCTGATAGTGTTATATTTGTACGCTTGTAGCCTATTTGTCGAATTATTTATTTATTTTTTACCTCGTCCTGTGCTTCTTTTCAATTTTGACTATGAGATCAGTCTAAATGGAATTAATTTTGATATCCCAAACTTGTCTTTAATATCGTGTGACTATTTTCTTCATAGGCGTGGAGAGATCTGAAGCAGTTGCTAGAGGTGCTGATGTCATTATTCTGACAGTAAGTGCTCTTGATGGCTGGACATTGGAGGACACCAAAATTCTTGAAAGGATTCAATCCAGTAAGGTCTTACAAGCCAACCCATCTCTTTTGGCTCACTTTTTATTTAATTTGAAAATTAGATAATTTGGGAACTATCACTAGTTGGTTGGCTTTGGTTCATATCTTCAAATCACTTCGTTTTCTTTCTTTTATCCCTTCAACTTTGTTGTCCTTCAAAAGCTTTATTATATTTCTTATATCATTTTACTTGGATCTAGAATATTGAAATGCAACTCGAAATGCAATATTAGCATATTTTGGTTTATATCAATTTGTTCATTATTCACTATAATTTTAGGTTTACTTTATCAGTGTAAACATTATCTATATCCATATACCTATATAAAGGTACGTGGAGTTTCTATATATTTTTATATTATTTTATTTTATAACCAATACATATCTGTGAAGTCTTTTTAAATAAAATAATTAATAATATTATGTTATTGGTCTTCCTAAACTGTAATGATAGACTCCAACAGTCTATCAACTAATGACTATTATAAAATATTATGATAGACCCTGATAGTCTTATCAATATTTATTCTCAAATAATATATCAATATAGAGGTTACTTTTGTATTAGAGTGTTGTTTAAAAGGATGGAAGTTTAATCACAAAAAATGATGGGAAACTGAATGAATTGAATGAGGTTTGTCTACTTGATATGCTTTAAAGCTAGGATACTACTACTGTGCTTCCTTTATGGCCCTTGACATTGTATTATATCTTTATCCAAGCTTGGACACTTATATGAGGTGTCATATCTGTGTCGGACACGAACACTCCACGGACACTCCTAGACACGTGAGCGCCACTTTATGGCCTTGTCCACTATTTAAAATAAAATTTATTATTTTGGACACTTGGTTGATACATTCCAGACACTTGACCAACACATGTATATGTCATATATATAAAACCAACACACGACAGTCTCGGAGACAACATTATAAACATCTGTCAAAGTGTTCAACCTCTAAGGAGCAAAAACATAACTATAATGACAAGATATAATAGTAATTTCATACAAAATACTCCCTCCATCCCATTTTGGGAACCTAATTTTTTAAGATGTGGCCTTTTATTTTTTATTGTATTGGTGGTGAATGAATTACCACATTTACACCAACAGGCCTGTGGCCTAGCGGTACCAGGCTCCTACTTTCCAAAGGGAGGTCAGGAGTTCGAACCTTAGTGGAGGTAGTGTGTGTGAGTCCCATCTAGGGGAAAAAAAATTATGTGATTATATGCTTACGTAGTTATGTGTTATGTAGCTACATGATTATATGATTAGTTGTCTTAATTACTTATGTGATTTGTTTGATTTAATTGCGTGCTTGTATATTTAATTAATTGGATGTTTTACTGGTTTAAATGATGTGTGGTTTAATTGTAATTCTTTGTTAGGACTAAATGGTTTAATTGTTTTATGTTTTATTTTTATTTTATTTATTTTAATTTTAAAAGAAATGGATATGGATAGTAGTAATAGATGAACTCAATGGGTCGCATGGATTACTTGGATGGGAGTTAGATGGGTACGAATATTTACCCATGGATGGATGAACATATATAATGGGTATGTATGTATATAAGGATTTTTTATTTATTACTATTATAAATAGTTATTATTAATATACCTATAGTCAGATATATATTATATGTATAACTTATATAGTTATAATGTTAATAATTGTGTATGTATGTACATTATCGCGTTAGTTTTAGCAGACTTATATATATGTATATATTATTTATTTGTTTACTTTTTCTTTTCTTGGTTATTGATGGAAGGAATTGGAGAGGGATTAGGATTAGGTTAAATTATAAGTAGTGTATATATATATATATATATATATCTAAGTTTGTTTCTGCTAAGGGTTTTTACAAACCCATCACGTAGAATAGAGAAGGGCGAGAAACAAAGAGGCTTGGCTAATAGGTTCAAGGCCAAACCTTAGGAGGAAGAAGGAGAGACTGTTCGTCGGGTTAGGACCGAGGAGCAGAAGGTTCAACGACAACCAAGGTTACTGGAATCAGAGGAAGAACACAGAGAAAGAGGTTTGGGATTTTTAAATCATAAGGCAAGTTCTTCTCTTACTTTCTCCCTTTGATTTGTATTTCTATACATGCCTAGGATACTCCAGGAGACTTAAACAATAAAAATTGAATTTTTATGCATGCTTAATCGGACTAAAACAGAGAGTTTCATAATTTTATATGCTTGTTCGTGATTTCATTATTCTTAGATTTTTATGCATGAACTGTTGTTTAAGTTGAATCTTTGCCTACTAAAACACTTAAAATAATTTAGTATATACGTATGGGACTTAGGTTGAAGCTTAGAGGCCTTAACAATGAAGCTTTAGGGTTTACAATGGCTGAACAGACGAAGAAGATGACTTCAGCACCAACTGAGCCGGCTAAGTTGGAACTTTGCCTGCTCAGTAGGCAACTTAGCCTGCTCAGTTGGCAACTTAACCTACTCAGTTGGCGACTTAGCCTGCTTAGTTGTAATCGTGCCTACTCAGTTGGACCGCGATCTGGATTATTGGTTTTTATTGCCCAGAATTATTTTTAAACCTGTTTTAATTAATCTAAATGGGTTAAATAGACTTTGAAAGGTTTTAGAATGCATAATATACTTCATATGCTTAAGGAATTGGACAATACAGATTTATAAATAATTTTTATAAATTATTTAATGGATGGTTAGTTATTTAATTGTTTTAAAAATTGAATTAAATATTTAAATAACTTTATTCATGATTAGGAGTTTATAGAATTTATCTGAGATGTAGGTTAATTACGTAGAATGTAAATTAACTACATGCTATTTAAATTATTGTATTTGCTTAAATAAATGTAAATGGTTATGATGAAGGGAAGGAAGGGTCTGTTTACCTGGATTGATTCTATAAGATATCTGAGCTTGAGCCTATAAAATGGAATATTCTAAGCATCTTGCTCAGTAAGATGGAGAGAAGTTATTGATCTAGTATTATTTGTGGAAGGAACTTTCAAGCCAAAAGTGTTTATTATCATTTCCTCTCTACAACTTGGGCTAGCAAGAAGCAGTTTTGATTGCAAAAGAGGCAGTTTCACTCCATTGGTGTTCGTGGTCTTGTGATGAATCTAGTGGATCATCCTCATGGAGGAGGGGAGGGGCGCATGAAAGGAGGTAGACCTTTTCGGTCTCCACCTTGGGGGAAGCCAGCCCACCAAAATAGGATTTCGGGCAGGGGCTGGGAAAGGAGATGATTTATATCATGCTAGGCATGGATTAATTGGTGTACTATTTTATTTGTGCATAATTTATTATGGATTGTATGGTTTAATGCACCGGTATGAGATGGTGGCATTCTTGGGACGGATTCACCAAAGAAGTTAAGTCCTACCTATTTTATATAAGGGAATGGTTTAACTAAAAATATTAAGTCCTACTTATATTTAAGTCAGATCAACTAAACAAAGTTGAATGACTAACTGGATTGCTTGCTATTGATACTTAAGTCCAATCAGCTAAACAAGCTGAATGACTTACTGGCATTCTTATGGATGGATAGGATAGGATTTTTATATATATGTTTATGGTACCTCGATATAAGCTTGAGTCTCAGGATCAACGGTTAGGGAGCACATATGCAGTAGGATGTGTAGCTGGTTTTGATGGTAGAGGTATACCCTGTTACGCTTAGATACTCATGCTGACTTAGGTGCATTTTGTATGTTGCCTTCTATTCAGGTTAAGACCCCCTTTGTAGTCCTGCAAGAGTCCCTTAGTATGGATATATCTATGTACGGACTATATAGCTATTGTTGGATTGATTAGGATGTATATGTGCATCGGATCTCTGCTTCGACTGTAGTAGAGTAGAACTTGTTTGTGGGCCTGACCCACTCTATTTTTTTAAGGTGTTCGTTAGGAGTAGAAGCTATTCGTGCTGAGCAGGGATCAGTCTACTTCATTCTTTCGATTTTACTTTGGAGATTTGTTTATGTTTTAGTTTTTAGATATAGTAATTGTTCAATTTGGTTTTATTCCAGGGGTCTACATAATATAGATTCCCGAGTTGTATTATTTTAGAGGATTAATTGTATCAGAAGGATTTATTAATTAATAAAAATTATTCTGAGGTTTTCATTATTGGATTATTGTTTAGTTTTCTTTTAGCAATTTATTTATTCTTTTGTACTCTGTGTTCATTTATTACCGATTTGTTTTTGATATCATCGAGTATTTGGGAGTGTGCATGTCACAATAAGTCAGTTTTTCATTCTGGAGACTCGATAGTCACTGACCCCTCTGCTGCTTTGGCAGTAGCTCGGGGAATGTGGCTGCCCAAAGATGAAGAGATCATTAGGAACATGGGGCTAGACTAACTGCTTCCTTCTGCCCCTGTTCGTGCTACGGAGGTTTGCGTTTTGCTTCTTCTTTTATATTTACTTAACTTTCTTTTCACATCACTTACGCCATTGTTGATTTTGTAGAACATATACCATACTATGGCCTTATGCGCTACAGTGGAAGCTCAATCCATATATATCTAGAAAATGGAGAAGGAGCTGGAGGTTGTTAGGAAGAAGCTCTCTCATGCGCTCTTGGACGTCAAGATGGCTTATGACGTCAAGATGGCTCTTGGACGTGTGTAAAAGCCAACTTGCATCTGCTAAGGTTAAGGTGAAAGAGTTGGAGGTAAAAAACCTACGGTGGAGGGATGCGGTCAGTACTTGCACAATTGCTAGAAAGCAGATGCAGGAACGCTACTCATCCTTGGTGCGCCTGTCAAGTGCAAAGGCCTTCTAGTTCGGCTTCAACCAAAGGTCGGGTGACAAACAAAAGGACCTTAAGGCATTTGATGCTAATACAGGGGTGTCTTTCCCTTATGATGAGGGTCCAAAGGCCCAAGAAGCCGAGGCATTATTCGCTGAAATAATGAAGTCTCATCAGGGGGATCCTCCAGTGTCAAGCTCTTCAGCTCCAAGCCCTTCACTACCTCTATCTTCAAGCCCAAACGTGGTGGATACCTTCGAGTTTGCTCCTTTTGACCCCAAAAAGAAATGAATCTATGTACTTGCTTCAGCTTGATGTATTTATTTTGTTTATGCGAACAATATTTGTAATAACTTTGATATTTAATTTTTTAGAATTTGTATATTTTCTAATACTTCAGAGGAACATATTTGTGCTGAGCAGCTTTCATGTTTTTGAGAAAAATTTGCTTTCTCTTGGAGCTTCTAACTCCTGATGGTCCGAAGTGCTTGAAGCTTCTGACTCCTCATGGTCCGAGGCAAAAAATAGGGACGGTAGTAAGAAGGGAACTCCTATGACAGTTAAGCTATTAGCTGGAGATGGTTGTATCATTTAGTAATTTAACCATCAAGGGAATCCTTCTTGCCGTTAACCTTGTGTAGAACAAGTATATCAATACTTGTTTTTCCGTGTATTATTTCGATGTGGGATGGATTACTTACTTTACTACTTTTCGAAATAGTGTGACAAGTAGATAATCTTGTACTTTTAAGATGATTAAAGGCAATGTATTAGCCAAAAATTAATTAAAAATAAATATATAGAAAGAATTACTGTATTCAACTTATAACACAAATTATGATGACAATAGGTTTTGGCCAATAATTTTTTTGCATTTTGGTGATCATTTTCTTTGTTAAATATGAGTTGCAAAATTTTGTTGTAACGTCTTTAATTGAAAAACCAACTTCATAATATGTAATTAGAATTGTGGAAAAGCTGTAGTTTATGCTGTCTCTGAATTAAGCTAAATTACTGAGCCTCAATTTTAGTATAACCCCCTGGCTGTCACTGTTTTCCTAAATTACTGAGCCTCAATTTTTTTTTTTTTTTTTGCTCTTTTGTCGAGATGTTGTCAAATCATCACATGGCTAAAATTCATATGATGTCTGTGAATTGGGCTTTATATTAGAAAACATATGATGACATAACATAGAGAGATATGTGAGGTGTTGTCAAATCATAACATGGCTAAAGTTAAAAATAGTAGTGCTAGGTGCATAAACACGTGAACTATTATAAAAGACACCCTTATCATGCCGAAGAGAGAGATGTGTAAGTCCCTTTTGTCAAATCATGACATTGGTAAAATTCATTCACATATTTGTGAATTGGGCTCTATAAATAGACGTATGACATATGCACAAAACCATAACATTAGCACTAGTAAATCTCAGTTGTTGATGTATGGAGCAAAAGTATATAAAGCGAAAGTACTCGTTAAGAGATGCGTGGATTGAAAGTAGTTGTTATACATTCTCAATCGTTCTTAAAGCTATTCTATTTTTACCTCCTCATATCGATGATTCATTTTTTTATGTTAACGCCAGGCATGTAATCATCATCTCCTCCTTCGGGATTTGGTGTGTATTTATTTTTCAACGTGTTAAAATGTGTATTTAGTTTTCCTTCAATAAAATAACTGATTGTGTTTCTACAAATGTACCCTGTATGAAGTTGAGAACATGAGAATTGCCTCATGGAAATATAAATGGTTGTGTTGTGCTTACCAATCTTGCTCTTTCCTTTTTGTGATTAGCATACTGAATTTGAGACTTGTGTGATGCAGCTACTTGGATTTTGTACCATGGACAATGAGGTGGTTTTTTGACAAGTGCAGACACTAAGGCTCAAGTTCTAAAAGGTTTATAAATTCTTTAACAGCAGTGCTAGGAAATTGATGATATTTTTGACAAATGGATTTAGTTCCTGTTTTGGAACATTAATGAATGGTGAATTGTTTTGCAACATTGATAAATGTTGAATTTTTTAATTGTAAAATGAATTTTTTTTGTAGTGATACGCAAATACCATTCATACACAATTTGAACGAGCCATGATTGAAATAATTTAAAGATTATCCAAATGATAGAAATAATTTATAGGAGGAAACTATAATGATGATACATGGAAAGAAGATTAGTGAATGGTATTAGAATACATATGATGATACATGTTAATATGATGATATATGTTAAAGATGGAACTAACATATGATTTGGCTTTATAAAGAGATGTGTGAGGATCTGTTAATTCATCACATGGTTAAAGGTGTATAAAAACATTAACGCCATTATTATGAAAGATGCTAAAGAAAGATGTGTAAGACCCTTTTGTCAAATCATCACATGGGAAAAAGATAGAATTGTGGTACGTGATAGGTGGGCTCTATATTAGAAGACATATGATGACACACAAGTTAAAAGATAGAATTGTGATATAGAGAGATATGTGAGATGTGTAAGACCCTTTTGTCAAATCATCACATAGAAAAAAGATAGAATTGTGGTAGGTGATAGGTGGGCTCTATATTAGAAGACATATGATGACACACATGTTAAAAGATAGAATTGTGATATAGAGAGAGATGTAAGGTGTTGTCAAATCTATCACTTGGCTAAAGTTCAAAATAGTAGTGGTAGGTGCATGAACATATGAACTATTATGAAAGACACCATTTTCATGCCAAAGATAGAGATGTGTAAGTCTCTTTTGTCAAAAAATGGGTAAAATTCATTCATATGTTTCTGAATTAGGCTTTGTAAATAGATATATAACACATGCACAAAACAATAACATTAGCACTAGTAAATCTCAAGTACTGAGTTATTTTTTAGCAATCACGGGGAAGTGGCATTCATAAAAATACTACATAAAATTACTGCATAAAATTAGTAAAGGTTTGGTGGTCGTCCTACCATAAGCTTAAGAGTGTGCAATTTAGGAGAGGGCCAAGTTTTAAATTTATAATTGCCACTACTACCTTTCACTAAAAATATAGCTAGGGTGAGTAGAGATCGTCCCAAGGGATTGTGGGCGCATCTAGTTATAGAATTGTGGTAATTAGGTTTAGTAGGTCGAATGATCACACAAATGATTGATTAGTTGATTAACTAAGTTAATTGCACACTAATTAAAAACAATGAAAAAGTAGTGAAGAGTAAATAAGAGAGAGAGGTCTTGGGATGTAGAGATTACCACCAAGCATTGCATTACTATACCATTAGCAAGTGATTAATGAGGGAGATAGGGGTGTTGCAACATTGATGTGTG
>JAOTQH010000018.1:3505175-3516761 GCA_025631255.1 Cornus kousa
CAAAACCCCCCCCCCCCCCCGCGCGGCGAGGGGATAAGACTCTTGGGCTTGAGCCCTCACTAATAACCTCTCCATGGGTCGAGCAAGCTCATCCTGGTAAGTGGCATGATAAAATGAAATCCCTAGACTAACATCATAGCCGAAATATCTTGAGTCATTGATGGTGGAAAAGAAGATGGTTTACAGACTCCTCATCCCTCTTGCACATGTAGCAATAGTTGACAATATTTTGTCTCCTTGGATTGTTAATCATCAGTATTCGGCCCAGACCTGCCGTCCACGCAAAGAAGGCCACCTTAATGAAGCCTCAGACTCTCAGTGCACCAAATTGCCTTCTATGGGAACGAAGACCCTTGAACTGTCAACAATCTCCTATAAAAGGAGCGCACCTCTAATCTCCCCTGAGGAGAGGCCATCTTGAACCACTCATCTGACTCCACTCCACGTAACTTCTGGCGGTACAGCAATATCCTCCATCTCCGAATCTAAAGTGCCTCTGAAACAGTACATCCAAAGTCGTCCTTCCGCTATCAAGTCGATAACAATCAACGACCAAGACTTGCTTGTCCACTACAATCCGAAAGAGCCTCAGATATACACACGCTAAAGACTGATCACTGCACGAACAATCTTGCCCAAAACATATATCCCAGCCACTATGCACCCTGAACCGAATGTGTTTTATAAATTCATCCCACCACTTCCGGATGAATTTCCATCCACCCACCCTTGTAGGAATGGAATCGTCACCTCCAAAGTCCAAAGAACACCATCTATCCTGTTCCTCCCTAAATTTCAAGCCGATAACCTCCCTCCATAATCTGTGCCTCTACATACCAAATTTCAATAACCACTTACCCAACAGAATCTTATTGAAAGGGGCCAACCTCCTAATCCCCAGACTCCCCATCTGAATCAGCCTGCACACCTGCTCCCAATTCACTAGATGATACTTGAATTCCTCTCCCAAACCACCCACAGAAAGTTCCGTTGGCGTTGTCAAGTCGCTTCACCACCGACGAAGGAATCTGGAAGAGGGACAGGATATAAGTGGGCAAAGTCTTCATTTAACGTTAGCACCCTCCCTTTGATAGGAATTGCTTCTTCCACACTGCAAGCCTCCTCTCAAACCTCTCCTCGAACTGGATCTCAAACCGGAACCCTCCTTGAAGGCGACCCTAAAGGCAGTCCCAAATTCGAAAGTGAAAACGACGTAACACCACATCCCATGTTAACTTTCAGCCCAGAGACTGCCTAAAGGCAAACCAACACCACTTCTCAGAAATCTCAGTTGAGACTCATCAGCATCACAAAACACTGTGGTGTCATCTGCGAACAGTAGATGAGAAATCTCTAATAGACAAAACTGATCCCTACCCACTCTCAAGCATCTAATGAACCTTGACTCCACCGCTCTCCCTATGTAGTGAATGATATTTAAAACCATGATGTCAGCATCTCCATTTCCTTGGCTACCAGGAAAGGGAGAAAGTAAAGAAAAACTTCCAATGTGAAAGAGACTCCCTCGGCTAGCAGATGATCCTCTTCTCATTGAGCTGCCACCATTTGTAATCTAGCTTGTGCACTTGATTATATAATGAGAGCATCTTTAGTTAATGTTTGTGCACATTCAAACCTCAGGCTTTCCTCAGGGCAAAAAGTGCATGCGCGTGTGTATTTATATAGATTCCCCACCCCAACTCTCTCTCTCATGCTTAGTTAGCTTCTCCAAGTCCGGAGGTAGTAGATCACATGCTGTTGTGATCTCAACATTCTTGTGGAGCCTTGGTTGATTAGGTTCTCTTTGACTGGTATCTTCTGAGATCCTATTTTTGACTCTTTCTGCGCATGCATGAAACAGCAGTTAGAGTACCACATCCGCACAAAATCCATTTCTGAGGGCCCCAAAACTTTAAGAACTGGAGTAGTGGAGTCTACACATTCATTGTTTTCTTTGTCATGTTCTTTTGCCTAAATTTTGTGGAACTCCCTCATTTGCTGTTCTCGTGCCGTTTCTTGATTTGTTCAGACTAAATAATAATGATGTTGCTATTGTCTTTTAGTTGCATTATCTTCTGAAATGAAGTTTCCATGAGAGTTCACAATATTAATTTGTTTCTTGATGAAGTTGCAGTAGGTGTTTACAAATTTAATTGATTTATTGTTGAAAATACAGAGTGCAGTTTGCTCTTCTCCTCCAATGGTCCTCGTAATTAACAAAATAGACTGTGCTCCATCTGCACTCCCTGAATGGGTCAATAGCCATGGCAACTCCTTCAATAAGCTCATTTTTACTTGTGCTGTAACTGGTCAAGGGATACCTGATTTGGAGGTGGCAATATTAGAGATTGTGGGTCTTCACAGAATTCCCGTGGTAGGACGCAAATGGACTGTGAATCAGGTTAGGAACATATTATTGTGAATTTAGCATTGTTTATTAATGTATTATTGCCCTTTTCAAGTATTTGACATTTCAACTGTCTTTACTAGTTTATTTGCCGTTAGTCAAATACTGAGTTGATGAGTTTCAGAATAGGCTCATGGATTATGCATGTTTGTGAAAGCATCTCCTCCTGGGTATACCCTAGCCAGCAATTTTGCTGTTTAAAAAACACTTACCCTCAGTTCTTTGTTGTTTTTTTTATTTTTTTTTTTATTTTATTTTTTTATCTGACTCTTGTACACGTTATCCTTGGTTATCCAAGATTGTCTTTTTTGAAATTGTTCATTTCCATGTCTCCATGTATGCAAATTGTGTGAAGGATCCCTACTTGCCTTCTCTACATGTGTTTCCCAGACATAGGAAATTCTGGTTGTTCTTGAGTTTCAGATATTTCATCTCAATTTGACGTGAGGTTTGCGATCAGGCTGAAATACTGCAACCAAGCAGACACATTTAGCACCATACCGAAATTATACTTTGTTTAGGAATGTCATCTTTTATTGACATTAGATCAACTTTTTAGATCTATTAATAATCTTTTGCAGTAGATTCTTACGTCTAAATTATTGCACATTTTGCATTATCGACATACTGTGAAAGCAGCCATATTAACGCAATCAGCTTATGAAAGAAGAATAAAATCAGTAAGAAGGGAAAACAGCGAGCTAGTTCAAGCTAAAAAAAAAAAAATAGCTTAAATACCTACAACGCAATCCCAAAGAAAGGGAGAGGTAAAAGCTGCTGAAGCAGGCTGAATATATTGATAAATCGTCAAACACTGCTGAATACAACTTGGAACAACCCTTTTATAAGCCACAAGGGATGCCCTATCAAAGATTTAATTCTAACCTTTCATATAAACATAATCCAAGTAACAATCCCGCTATAGGAATTAATCATGGCTAATTCAATCCTTTTGCAATGAAAATATTTATCATGGTAGAATTGGTTTTTTCCCACCGAATTTATTCGTGGCTATAAATTTAATTACCCACGAATATATGTCGTGGCAAATACCCAAAATAGGCCACAGAGTTTATTCGTGACTATAATTTTAAGTGCCCACGAATATATGTTGTGGCAACTATCCAAAATAGGCCACGGAATGCTACTATTCTGTCCAGCAGAATAAAAGATGCTAAAATTGACAAAGCAGCCCTTATATGGTTACATGACTCACTTAATAGGCACATGACTCATTACATAGAAGCAAAATGACAAAAATATCCAACTAAAGCTGACAAACATTAAACATGAAATTAAAACAAATTTACGACTTAACTAAATAATTTTCTCTCTTACTCTCTCAAGGTGTTTATTACTATCTAAAAATAATTTTTTAATGGTGGAGTGATGCAGGATAGGTAGGCTTGTCGTAACTTTGATTTAGAACCAGAATTGGTAGGCTTGTCTTAACTTCGATTTAGAATCAGAAAGAAAGGAGATGAGAATGAGAAGATGAGATAAACAGAGTGAAATAGAAAGGCTAGAGAGACTGAGGGATTGAAAGCAACAAGAACAACAAGGGAGAAGGAGACAACGGAGAGTTCTCGGACTCACACTCTATTATTCAATAATCCAAGCTGAAAATGTTTGATTACAAAAGAAATATAAAAAGAAGAAAAATGAGAGAATTGTGTAAAGGCTTGAATGAGATATATATAGATAAAAAGTCATATTACAAGAAAGGAAATTAAATCAAATCTAAATCAAATCACAACATATTCTATGGCATATTCTATGCCATGATTCGTGGCTATCACATCTCTTGTAATATGGTAAGTCATTCCATAAATCGTGGCTATCATATCTGCTAACAATTACATATGAGCCTTTATATAGACACAATGTTAAGCAAAACCTAAAATATGAAAATACTAAAAATAACCTCAAATCCAAACATTACCATAAATAACAAAAACAAATAATAATCAAATCTAATTACATGAAATCCCTAATTTCATCTGTCTTTGCCCCTTCTCCTAAAGTAGAGGGGGAACACGTGCGGGTCATCCACGAAATCATAAGTCTTTCTCCATCATGGAGTGTAACCTCTTTCTTCAATGTTCAAAGAGATTGTAGTTCTTAATGATATGCTCTTCCTTGTTCAGTATAGTACTTTAAACTGCATAATCCTTATCGTTTCAATTTTTCACGTTCCTTTGTTGATTTTGTTGTTTTTACTGACTTCTTGTTATTACTGGAACAAATGATACTTGTTGGGCCAACATGAGAGTAGCGGAGTATTTTCTTTTATCTCTGTATTGCAATGGACTGGTTGGTTATTTCTTTGTCAGGATGTTTTTATTTGAGGTCGGTTTTGGATGTGGTACCATTGTTAATTGAGTGTTTGGATTCATGGTGGAAGGAAGTTTGTGATACGGTCATATGAGATATGGACAAATTATAAGACAATTTTTGTACTATTCTGGTTAATTTTTAATTTTTTACAGAGGATGGTGGGTTCTTTCTCTCTATACCATTCTCGAAACCTTGACCCAAAGCTACTAAGACAAAGTTAGACCAATAAGGAGGATGGGTTTTGATCAGCGTTGAGTGGTTAAATATAATGTATTATTTGAGAGTTGCGCCAACGAACATGTTTGCATTGAGTTACACAATCCTAAAGACCTAGAGACGGTGACTAGGTCTATTTGCTTTTATTTGTCACTCCCTTTGTCCCATATTAGTAGTCCTTATTTCCTTTCTAGGATGCCCCAAATTCGTTGTCGTATTTGACAAGTCAAAGCAAAAATATTGTTTTTCCATAATTATCCTTTAAGTTTGCAAAAATATCCCAACTTCGTAAAATACATATTTACACTTAAAAGGACAACTTAGTAATTTTAAAAGGGGACAATTCATTAATTTCATGTCCCGTTAAAAAATTATTATACCAAAAAAGACGACTAATATGGGATGGAGGGAGTAATTTAATACATACCGACTTCAACTCACCCCCATTATCTTTGCAATTCCAGTTGCTGATTGTCAGCATGAATGTTTTACCCAAAATGATCCACCTTATTCTAAGTGATTTTGTTCTCAGTTGTTCTCGATCTCAAAAAGCGACAATTTGTTTGATTGAAAATCGGTTGAAACTTTGAATCAATGAAGCGCCTTGGCCCCTAATCCAATCACAAACACAATATGTAGTCATCTAAGTAAAATTCTGAGTTGTTTTCTTTCTGAGAGGTGGAATAGAATAACCCGGTTGAAGCGTAATGATCATTGGGTGAATGAAGAAAGCCTCAAGCATTTTGTGAAAGACTAGGGTTTCGCGATCTGTATAAAATCTCCTTTTTGAACTGTATTTTTCTCTCTCTCTCTCTCTCTGAGGCCTCAGATCATGTGATTCAGGAATACCTAGTTTGGTACGCAAGAATGAAATGAAATGGAATGGGAATGGGAATGGGAATGAGAATGGAATGGAATGGTTATTCTCATTTTATTGTTTGGTTGCTAATATGAATTGATATAGGAATGATAATCACCATTCTAAGTGGTGGTGGTAGTAGAAGGCGATGGCGGTGGAAGTGGTGGAAGGCGGCGGCGGCGGAAGGCAGTGACAGTGCAGTGGCGGTAGTTGAAGGCAGTGGCGGTGGCGGCTGCTGTGATTTTTGGACTTAGAACGTGATGGTTTTTAAAAAAATTGATTTTTTTTAAAAGTTATACTTTGGAATGGAATGACCGTCCCATAGGTTTAGAGGTGGAATGGATATTGATTCCTTTGAATAAATTTTCAAGGGAATGGTCATTCCCACTTTAAATTTCATACCAAACAAAGGAGTGGTTGGAATGTCATTCCATTCTTGCATAAAAAACTACGCCTAAGCGTTTAAATTGAATTATAAATCCAAGTTGAATAGGAATTGTGCTCGATGATTTGATTCAATTTACTGGTGCATTGATAAAGCCAACTGCTCCTTTGAGCACTCTGAACTCAATCTACCCGTGCATAAGAGTTATGTCCAGGTACATTGAGGCCACTCTACTTTACATGTGTGTAAGTTTTTATTTTTTATCTGAAGTTTAATGGGAAGTCTGTAAGATGTTCTTTTCATTGGAACTTCATTTCCCCCTCCCTTTTAGGCTCCATTTGTTTCGACGTAGTATTTTTTCATGTAAAATATTTTCTTTTATTTTAATTTTTCGGTGTCTAGCAAAGGTCTGGGTCGAGGTTGAGGTGGAGTCCATCGGGTGGGGCGTGTAAAATAGTCTGTGGAAAATTGATGAATAAGTTAAAATATTTTATGACAACGAAACACCAAAAAACACTGAAAATATTTTACGCTCAAACAAACGGAGCCTTAATATGTTTTTGTTTCAATATGTGCCTCTACATACCAAATTTACTTTATTTCTCACGATGACAAATTTCTTTCAATATGTTTTTGTCATTGAACGTTCTTCTCCGCTTGATTCATTTTTGTTTCCAATTTTTTTTTTTTTCTTTTTTCAAAATTTAAGATTATGTGTTGTAACAAATCTTATGGTTTATTTGATTTTTTTTATTGGTATTGTTGAAGTTCATTGTTTGTAGGTGTTAGATTTTAATTAGAATTACTTAATTTTGTGGACCATTTTTGAAATCTAATTTTTTGATCTTAAATTGTTTAATTTAACCCATCAAAGTCAGTGGTATTTAATGTATGAGGAAATTTTAAGAAAACAACTTTCTAGATTGATGGGTTAAGAGGTATTGAAATGTTAAATGTTCTTTCGCATTTGTACGCCAAAACCAGATATCTTAGTCCTAAGAAATCACTTTCCATTATTGATTCACTGTCTTTCACAATGTGAGCATCTTTATAACCATAATGTCATGTTTTTTCATTCTATAATGTTTGATGCTTATTCCTTTTGATTCAAGGCGTAATTTGTGGCTGATACTGATTGATTAATTTATGATTTACTAATGAATTATCAGAGACAATGTGAGCAACTTGTTCGGGCCAAGGAAGCTTTTGCAAGGTTGAAGTTGTCTATAGAGGAGGAAATGCCGCTCGACTTTTGGACAATTGATTTAAGGGAAGCTGCATTGGCCCTTGGGCAGATAAGTGGAGAAGACATCTCTGAAGAAGTATTGAGTAATATCTTTAGCAAATTCTGTATTGGTAAATAATGTACGAGTGACCAAGGATGGGCTTAACAACAGATTCTGTAAATTAGAAACTCTGTTTCCCCTCCTGATTTAAAACATTTTTTTTGGCAGGTTTAATTGAACAATTGATATAAATTTGACAATGAGGGCACGTTTGGCATAATTTTTTCTTTTGCTTTTACGCAGTAGAAGATATTACTTCCATTTGGCTTTTGAGCTAACGTTTGCCGATTGTATTTTAGAAGAGCATTTAAGGGTGTTGATTGTGGGTCATTTGGAAATCCTTTAGATAATTGCGTTGAATGTTGAGAACAACTTTTTAGCCATGTAATCACTTAAAATTATGAAACTTGCATATGGATTATTATATTGTACCTGTATTTATTTTTAGATTAATGTCATTCGCATCCCTGATTTGGCTAATTGTATGTAAGTATATTGTTTCCTGCAGTTGTGACATCTGGCAGGTAGATAAGTACACAATTACTTGCATTTAGAAAGTAACTACTGAATGAAACACTTGGCGGGCACATAAGTAGACAATTGCCTGCAATTGGAAAGTGATTATTGAGTGGGGCACATGGCAGACATATAAGTGGGTGGTTAGATGGAATTGGAAAGTATATGACAGTTGGAAGGAGTTGTGGCTTTTGGCCACTGGATACGAATAAAAGACGTGGACAGAACGAAGACATCTCCCCAAGGATCAAACAACTCGTATTATCAGTGGTTTAACGATATTAGTCTCACTTTTTATTTTTTAAATAAAATTCAGAGGTTCAAATCTTAAAAGAGATAAGAGATAAATGTGTGTTAGTATCTATTAAGAAAAAAAAACTCATATTTTCATTTATTTGTCATTTTAATTAATGTAATTTATGTTTTCTTAGTGTAATATTTACTTTCCCGCACGAATATTTCTTCCTTTATTTTCATCACTAGTACTTTAATTCCTAGTTTAATGAATTTTAGGCTTTTCAGTCAATTCAGTTCATTCTTCTAGGAGTACTTTCACAAGCAATTCTATTTAATCTCTCCATTTTCAAAATACTTTTTCACAAAGACAAAAAAAACCTTGTGAAAGTGATCATTTCAAACTCTCTAGAATCACTTGAACTTCAAACATCTTATGGTTAAATTTAAAATAAAATTTGGCGCTATTCCATTTCCATTTAATTCTAGATGAATCCTAACACGCCAGCACATTCCACTGGAATGGAAATATTTTTGTGGCCAAAGACATAACTTTTACTTCTCTTCTTTTACTCCTTAAAAGCAGGAGCATAAATAGAATTAAATTACGACAACATGTCATATATATAAACAGGACATTGTGCTTGAAAAAATAAAATTATAGAAATAAAAAAAAAAAAAAACAAAAATTACACATTCCATCTCATCATGATACAACAAAACTAATTTCTTATTTAAGTGACACTAATAAACAATTTCCTTGAGATAAATGTGAAAGCATAGTTAAACAATTTTGAATAATTTTTTGTTTGGCAACCACATTTATGTTATGCTTTTTCTTTGACCCGAAACAGAAATAATGTTTTTGTTTTAAAGTGTGTTCTAACACTATTTCGAAATTTGTTACAAGATTTTTAAAGCAAAAATATGAAAGCATGTTTGGTAAAAAATATTGTAAGTTTGAAAATTTGAATGCCTAGTTAAAAATATTATTTTATAAAGATTTTTCGTTTTTTTGAACAATGCTTTGCTACGGAAGCGAACAAAAACATCATTTTGATGCTTCCGATTTTAGTCTTAATTTTGAATGTGTTTCGATATTATTCAAATGACAACAAATATTACTAAACATATTTTGTGCTTTTACTTTATTATAGTACACTAACAAAAATAAAAAATACGAAATAAGAAAATTAACCTGAAATAATTTTACCTTGCAGAGGCATGCATTAATGCATATTTTTAATTATAAAAGGCAGTATATAAGAAATAGAACACATAATATCTGAAAGATCTCAGATATAATATAATATTAAGAGCATATATAGTGGAAAATTTTAATAAAGAAAGAGTTGTAATACTGTAGTATCCAGTATCCAAAGGAAAAGCACATATTTTATCGTGCCTTGGCCCATTTTCCGTGGAATATATATATATATATATAAAAGCCACTTGACTCATCAAGTCAATCATACAATATATACAAACACACCTATTAGGTGTATATATACTCGCTATCTGAGAAAAAGACAGAACAAACACCAAGGAAGAATAAAAAATTGAATTTTAGACTGGAAGATGGAAACAAATATACATGCTTATAAATCTGTATATTGTTCTCAGTAGAGTGTTCACCAATTTAATGAGTCTGGGGTCGCTAGACTCTTAGACGACTTTTCAATTTACCTAATATTAAAACTCTTAATTTTTATTGTTATTTCATTATTTTGCTTTATCTAACCAATAATTGTGAGAATATTAATAAAACATTCCATCTTCCCTGTTAGCTTTTATCTTTTCCATCTGTCTTCAACAAATCAACAACTAAGTCATTTAAAAAAATTTAAAATTATAGGATAGAATGGCTTCCCGAGTTTCTCAAGAAGCTCTTCGTGCCAAAGCTGTTCACAGGAAGCTTCGTCCCAATGCTCTTCCAATAGCTCGAAGCACTTCATTTCTGAACACCCAAACACTGGAAAACAATTGCTTTTGGACTCAAAAAGCTTGAGTGGCATTTTAAAAGCTACTTCATATCTCCCGCTTACGTCATGTAATACTTTGTGATCTTAACAATTAAATAAATGGGTTAGTAAATACTCTCTTTGTCTCAAAATATATATATATATATATATCTTGTTTGGAAAACCGTAACTCACATAAGGATTTCCTAAGCATGACATTCTTTCTGTGACAGAGGTAATATTTGATTTGAGATTTAAATTAAATAATTAGTTGCTTACTTGTGTGTGTATTCGTGTTGCTATTGTGGCATTTTTTTATGACATGTAATGTATCGGGTTGTATCTATTTGGGGAGAGAATTTTGCATGCTCACTTGCTACTTGCTATCCCCATCTAATAAAAACATGACATTTTGCTAACTTTCCACGTCAACTGATAAAAACTTAACTCCGTCTACTTTCTTCTTTAGAATCCCTAACACTATAAAAATTTTATTTTTTTATCCCGCCAAACCTAAATTCTTCTAAAATATATAAATACAGAGAAATACAAGGGGGGTTTTGTAATTTTTGTGTAAGATGTACCTCAGCATATGGTGGGTGACTATGGTTGTGATTAGGGCCATGGCTGGGAGTAGGGTTAGCGGCATGAGCTATGTGAGTTGTTGGTTCGGTGGTCACTAGTGGATTTGTTGATGGGTCCATATAGAGAGAGAAGACGAAGAGAGAGAGGGGTTTTAATAGGGATGGCAAATTCCCCATCCCTGCCCCGTTTAGGGCGGGTTTAGGGACCCTTTTATGCAAATGGGGATGGGGATGAGAGTAATTTTTGAAAACCCGACGGGGAAGGGGATGGGGACGGGAACGGGAACGGGGATAGGGTAAACCCGCCCCGCCCTGCCCCACCCCACCCCGTTTAGGGTGTACATGTACTAAAATACCCTCATATGTTATGATATATTACTAAATTATATTAAGTATATATAAACGTACTTCTGAAAATAAGAAAAATTATGTGTTAAAAAAATTATAGTGTATATTAAATGGGGATGGGGATTGCGGGGCGGGGGTGGGGGCGGGGATGAGGATTGAAGTGAAATTTTAAATGGGGATGGAGGCGGGGATGGGGATGAAAAAAATTACCGAGGATAGGGAATGAGATCCCCGCCTCGCCTCGCCCCGCCCCATTGCCATCCCTAGGTTTTAAAGAGAGAAAATGAAAACGGGACGGAGGAGAAGGGTTAGGTGGTCTTTATAGTGATGAACTATGTGAATATATATTAATTTTTGGAAATAATGTGACATATATATATATATATATATATATTTTACAAAAAAAAAAAAAAAAAAAAAAAAAAAATTGTTATGAAATTAAATTTAAAAAAG
>JAOTQH010000018.1:3526240-3540857 GCA_025631255.1 Cornus kousa
TATATTAGGTCCGTTGCATAATAATTTAATAATATTATATAAAATAAATAATAAATATATAATAAATCATATTTTTTCTCAAAAAATAATTTACACTATTATATAATATATTATATTATAAAAATAATTTACACTAATATATAATATAATTGTATATTAAAAAATTATTTTATTAGTAATTAATATGTAGCATTCGTATATAACATGAATAACATACAATTTATTTGAAATGAGCAGTGTATATGTAATAATAATAGTTAAAACGTTTTTGCTCAACAGTGTCGAAAACCTTTTCTATATTTCCTATTTTCTTCACAAAAATAGAAAACATTTTTTGTTACAGAAAAACAAAAGCATATTATTAAACATATTTTTTGTTTTTGTTTTTTCTTTTTAGGGGTTGACAACAGAAAACAAAAAACGTTTCTCGTTACTAAACGCAGCCTTAAATAGTAGCACAGTAGCTCATTAGAATCTAAAAGACACATATATTAAATAATGAATAAAAAAATAGAAATATAGTAAGTATCTATAGTAATATATAATTAAGGTAACAGACTGGATCTGTTTTTTCAGAGCCCAATTCGTTAATAGCTCATTAGAATCTAAAAGACACATATATTAAATAATGAATAAAAAAATAGAAATACAGTAAGTATCTATAGAGTAATATATAATTAAGGTAACAGACTGGATCTGTTTTTTCAGAGCCCAATTCGTTAACCGAACCACAAATAGCGGATTGTTGTTTTTCTAAACCATCACCAAACCATAAAACCTAAAAACTAAACCGAACCACACAGATTGGATTGGTTCGAACCGGATTAACGGATTATTTGCTCACTCGTATTAGAATTCGGGTAGGCTTGGGTTGCTAGCACTTTAACCCAAGTCAAACCCTAATTGTAAAAATGATTGCCTAAGCTTGTGAAAAATCGGGCTGGACTCGAGTTGGGTTCGAGTTACCTAACCTAAGTTGCACCCCTATTTTCAATAATTTAACTAATTCCCGAGGACCCTGAAGGGCGCCTCCCCTTCGAGAGAGACAATGGAGCTTAGTCATGAAAACATTAAGCAAGATTCTAATAACCTCAGACCTTGAGCTTGTTACCCTATAAAATTCAATAAGTAAACCGGCCATATCCGGATGGGATAACGGATTTCTAAGTTGTTTTCAAAAGTTCTACAAAATCATATAAGTACTGAAGTAATAAAAAAAAAATATTAAAAATTAATCATACATAAATGAAAATTGCAACAAATATGTATGAGTTTGGTGAAAGACCTAATTTTGGTGATAAAACACAAATTACCAAATTTAGAATTTGATTTGGCGAAAGACCTAATTTCATATAATCTGAAGAAAATTCTTGTATATTTCCGGCACAAACACAACTGAAAACTTGTTATGCTGCCAAAACACAAGGCGATGATTGTTCCGTTGACACGAATGTTGTCTCTGATCATCATCACATTCCTCATCTTTTACGAAGATAGGGTTTCGATACCCTCCTGCGAGGACGTACCCAGACCCAATCAGGATGATGAATATCATCATCACCACCATCATCATCCGGAGGATTTGAAGGTGATGATAGTTGCAGACTTGCTCTTGTTAGGCTCCGAAGCTCCTTACATTAACATCTTCTTCAGAGACCATTACTTGTCCAAATTCTTCAGGGTATGTTTGTTCCTTCCTTCTGTTTCCATTCAATTTTAGCGTTAGTGTTTTTGAAATTTCATATATTAAAGTATTTTAGTGGGTTTAGAACTGAATATATCATGTTGTGTTTTTGTTCCTTCTATTTCCGTACCATTTTAGGGTTAGGGTTTTTGAAAAATCATGAATTGCAGTATTTTAGAGGGTTGAGAACTGAAGATATCATGTTCATTATACGTATATGTGAGTTTTTTTTTTTTTTTTTGTTTCACCCAGCATTTACTTCTTTCTTTGGAATTTTACATTTTGGGTTCATATATCAAATAAGAAACATATTGATATGAAAGAAAGTAGTAGGAAGCAATGTGCGATAAAAACACTCCAAAAGGTTGGTTTTCTTGGGGCTATATATGTTGTTAGGTTGGATATAGCAATTTGAAATAGCAGAAATGTTATAGTTGGTCAGTCTTATAGTGGTCAAGACCAATCAGTAGAAGAATTTTCCATGAACGAGTATATGATCCATCTACAGGTGTGAATTGGGAGCTTTTCAACACTTCATTTGTTAACTTTATGAAGCCTTTTTCATTTACAACAAAGAGAATTTAGGTATACTGATGGAAGATGAGATCTAAGGAGTTAAAACAAGGAAGAAAAAGGTAAATGGGTAATATATATATTGAATTCGGCATGCATGAACCGAAACACTGAGACCTGGGATCAAATGTGGAAATTATTAATTTCATTATTAAGAGTTTTCATCATAGTGGAATGATTGTCATGACAAACAAATAGAAGATTTTTTAATTGTACAGGAGTGATTTTCGGTTTTCCTATTAAATCAAGTTCATCATTTTGGTTAAGTTATGGAAGGCAGATTGTTGTTAAAGCTGATTTTTCAAAGAATAGGATGTCACTAATTTTCCCAAGTAAAGGTACTGCTGGCCTCCTTTATTTTAACTAACCTAAGTTTTATTACCTAGAAGATGGTTACTTCTTGGGGTAGGCTTTGCGAATGGAATTATTTGTCCCTTGGTGTTTTTCTAAATTATATCGTCTTCCAAAACTAGGGTTATATGGTTCATTATCTTGACTATTAGTGTGATATACTTCAATTGTGTACAATTGTTCTGGGTACTACCAAGCACTAGCTTGATTGGCATCTCCTCTCACCTCCCACAAAGGAGCTTGAGGATTCAAGTTCCAAATGAATAAAGCGTATGTAGCTTACGTACTAAAAAAGAAAGAAAGAAAGAAAGAAAAGTCTTAGCACACATTTAGCAAGTCAGAAGTATGAATCAATTACAGTGACACCATATATACGTACACATGCCTAACGTACCCATATATATATATATATATAAAAGTCACTGCAATGCCAGTATACCATCAAATTCCATGCTAAACCACTAACCACTATATCCAATGTTCATGATACAGAATTAAAGAATCATTAGCATACTTGATAGTGTAGTGTGTACTATTACTTCAGGGAAGTATGGTTGCAATGCATTTATTAAAGGAAAAAAGTAAGTCATTATGGGCCTGTTTGCTTCAATTTCTTAAAAACAGTTCTCAAGAACTCAGAAAATAGGGTTTTTTTAGCTGAGTTTTCAGAAAACATTTTTCAGAAACTGTCAGCCAAAAGATTTTTTAAATATTTTTCTGATTTTCAGTTATCAGAAAACAGAATACAGAACCAAACAGGCTCTACACCCTGTCTCTAAACACACTTCATAGGATTTTTTAATTCTCAAAATAATACTGTTACTTTACTGGAGCCTTGGAGGACAGTCACTCTCAAAGTGATTTAGGTAGATGTTTGCTCATCCAAGTGATTGTATATTTTCCATGTTCTATTATTGTTGTACTTTTTTCTGTTAAAGGTCCGTCTAGAATACATAAGCGGAAAGTAGAAGATTAAGCAAAACATACATATTAATTATTGAATCTTTAAATTTCTTCATTGTCAAGTTGGTTTTTGTATCAATGGTTTGTGTCTTGAGGAAGAAATGTTATGTCTTGAGATGAGGTTAATGAACTCAAATCCATAGTTAACAATTGATGATCCAACAACCCTCTAGGGTTTATAATTATTGATACACTTGGTCAAAACTGATAACCCTGTAGTGTCATGTAGAGTTGGGATATAGATGCAAAGGGTGTAAGGTTGAGATGGATCATGGAAGAAGTTTATAATCAGTGTGTCAAAGGGACAACACATTAACAAAACGAGGAGAATTTAATTTTCTGAATATTTTGTTATCCTCAGCTGTCTGTGGTTGAACTTTTATTTGATTCAAACTTCATTTTCTGATCATTTTTTGTCTACAAATATTTGAACCAGAAATCAATTGAAATCTTGAAGCCTGATATGCTGCTTGTATTAGGAGATGTTTCTGCTAGAGGATCAGATTTGACGAGAAGTGAGTGGTCATCTGTGCTCCATCAGTTTCATGGATTGTTGGGTCCCTTTTTTGACCATCCATTTCATGTTATTCTCGGAGATAGGGATATTGGAGAATGTGGTGCACTAAACGCAAAATCTGTAAATTGGATAGCTAGCAGTTTTCCCGGATTGGATTCCGCTGGTTGTGGTGCCTTTGAAATTAGTAACATTAGCTTTGTTTCACTTAATGCTGTGGCATTGCTCTGTGGCAACAATAAGCTACGTTTTAGTGTTGAAAAAGTAATAGAAAGAGAAAGCATAGATTTGCGGATGGACAGTGAACACACAACAGAACTGATGAATGAGTCTAGCAAAATCAGTTTGACTTCCGGTGACGTTGGGTGGAGAGAAAATGCTATGTCATCTGGGTCTGGTCCTGTCCTCTTACTTCACTTTCCACTGCAACAGATGACAAACAACAACTATTGGGGAAGTATTATCACTGATGGAACTAATCATTCTTGTGAGAGTTCAAAAACACCACAGAGGTGCCATTCTTTTACCTACAGTTCATCTGAATCACACCTACCTTTAGTTATATTTGTATGTTGAAAAACGAAGGATATAGTTTTACATATTTCTTTCTTATTTTGATTGGTAAGCACAGAAAATGGACTTCTCTAAAATCATCCCCCCCCCCTCCTCTAGTGCCCCGAGGGCTGTGAACAAGCTGATTAGCAAGCTGCTTGAGCTCTGCTTCCTAGATTAACAAGCACAATACTAGGATCAGGCTTTTGCTCATTTATCTCACAAATTTTTTGGAATTTGTTTCTCATCAAACAATTTTGTTCAAGCTTGAGTGGCATTGGGCAGCCCTTATTATAGCCTTAACCACGCTGATTTATTGTCTCACTAATAGGATTGACCTAGGTTAGTTAAGGAACGATCTCGAATGGGCCCCTAATCAAGCCAAACTTATGGAGCTTATTTTCGTCTTACTGCACCTTTCCAGCATATCCAGAAAAAGGAATAGGAGGAAAAAACACGTTTGTGTTTGTACTTATAAATGCTCTTAACTATCCTCAAATCATCTCCTCAGATAAATTATAGATGAAGGGTTATTGTTGAGTTAGAGTCCTAACAGTTATATTTTGCTGTACTTTTGTTGATTAATTATTGCCATCTTAAAAATAAAAGAAATAAATAAATGGTGGTAAACTGATGGTGGATAATTTTTCATTATACTTTGCATGTATTTAACTGCATTGTTGGTCGTGAATTTTAATTTAGCACGCATCAGCCATACTCCTAAAAGTGCCAGTTCTTAACTTATATTGAACTTTTCTTCAGGGGGCTTGTTGGGACTGGGCCATATGACTTATTGCACACTCTCCCGCCAAATGCTACTGAATATATCTTCCAAGCACTTAAGCCAAGGTAACTCTATGTTCTTTAATCCACAAAAAGTTGTCTGACTTGTATTTCTCTTTGTAGATCACATCTCATATTTACTCTTTGTAGATCACATCTCATATTTCCTGAAACTTTATTTGTTCATTCCATTAGGCTTCTTCTTTTCCATACATGTCTTTTGTAATTCCTTGTTTGATTGATACACATCCAGATCTCTACTGTTATTCTTGTGATACAATCTTTTTTTTTCATGTGTGTGATCATGAAGATTTCCTCTAACCGAAGGTATAAGTTGTATGTGCTAATGTGAAACTAGAGGATAAAGCTTTCCGCATGAAAATTTTGCCATTTTCCTTTTGGAGAACTGGTCATTGTTGAAGGATTTAAATATGTAAGTTACACCCTCTCTAACAACTTAAGCTTTTGGAGTAGATGGTAGTTAACATGGTATCAGAGCCAAAGGTCTCGAGTTCAAATCTCACCGTTACCTTGATAATTCATGTGTTGACTGAAAAGAAGCCCGCACGTGAGTGGGCGTGTTGAAGGATTTAAATATCTAAGTTACTCTCTCTAACAGCTTAAGCTTTTGGAATAGATGGTAGTTAACAATCATATATGCTAGCCTATCTGTTTTTGTTTTTGTTTTTGTTGATTCCTCCCGTCCTCCTGGGCACTTATGGTTTAAACTATTGTTCATGTCATTTCCCTTTTTCAACCACTAAGAACAAGAAAATGAATCATGATTTAAGATCACCAGATAGAATGCTAAATTGGAACTGATGCACCTTTTGAGCCATTTAGTATGCTTATTCACCTTTCAGAAAACTGTTCTGTCCCTCATATTTTTGTACCAAGAGATCAAGATCTCTGCCAGTGAAGATATGACGTTCATGGAAATTGGAGGGTGTCACTCCTCATGTAGTCCCATTATGGTTTAAGGCCTTTTATATATCATCTGTTGAAATCCTATGTTGACCCCTAGATTGTTCACTCGATGCAAAATTAAGTTCTTAAAAGACCTTTAAGAATTTTTTCTTGTGTTAAAAATGGTGGACCTTTTCCTTTTATAAAAGAGAAAAAAATACCATTAACCCACTTTTATAGATTCAGGTTCATATTTCTCTTCTCTGAAAACCTTACATGGTCATTGCCTTTTTGCCTGTGCGTACGTGGGGTGTTTGGTGTTAAAGACTGTAGTATCACACTCAAACCTGTGTCGTCACTCATAGCAGTCCGAAATTTTACCATTGCACCTAGTGTAAGCAAGCAGCGCACGTACCCATTTGCCCCACTTGTGGCTTGAATCCTCAACCTCCCCTTTGGGGAGGTTGAGGAGGGTATACCACCCTAGCCAATTACCCTATTTCCTAAAAACTACAATATTTGATTCGTGATGTTACTTATATGTTGGTTCTTTTTTCATCAACCCCATTTACTAAACTATAATAGTTGACTATGATGTTGTGTGTGTGCGCGCACGCGTGTGCTCAAGCCCTCCATATCAGTTGTCCAGGTGTACACTCAGTGTGATACCTTCTGCAAGAGGCATAGCTCACTAATTTGGGAGGGCAGATGATCAACCAAACCACTGAAGTAGAGAATTAGGATAGAAAGACTAGTAAGGGTAATCTTTATACTGAAAACTAGCAACGATAGAAAAATGAAGAGGTTGAAAGAACCAAGAAACGTATGTACGCTCAACCAAATTTGGGCTTATATCAGTCTAAGTTGTTATTTTTCTTGTAGGGCAGCTGAATGTAAGAGACGCAATGTCACTTCATTGCTATGGGTTAAGAGTTTCATTTAGAACCTACCTTGTGCATGGCTGCATCCTAAATATTCTCCATAATTGGACACTATGAGACGTTCACCAATTTAAAACTTTACCAAATGATTTTTTTGTTAAGCGCATATTGTAATTGCAGAGTAGATGGAGGTTATTGATACATATTATAACCTAATTCCATTTCCCCCTCTGCAGGATTGTTTTCAGTGCACACGCTCATGAATTTTGTGATCGCATTCACTCAGATGGGACACGTGAGGTTACTGTTCCGGCCATGACATGGGATGCCAGGGATGACCCTGGTTTTGTTGTTGCCACTTTCAGAGAGAATGGGGGAGCAGTAACTGTCAGTTATTGCTCCCTTGCTAAGGAATCTCATGTACTCACTGCTTATTTTTCTATTCTCGTCCTGTTAATATCAACCATTGTTATGGCAAATACATCATCCTCAACAAATTCACAAAGTTGATATTAGAAGACCACAGCATCATGGCAATCGTGTATAATATTGTACATTATCCTTTATAAAAAGGATGAAGTTGACTCTTCCATTTTTCAGGTAAAACAAATTGAGTTATGGGAAATCAAATTATGCCTACAAGTTCCCTTTTCTTTTCCCAGTCTTTCTTTCTTATGTTATATTTAAAATATTAAATATATATGCATATGTATGTATATTCTAGGCAATTTTTAGGTGTACAGTCTCAAGGTCTTGATGGAAAAGTGAAGATTCGGGATTTGTTTGGGCATTTGATGAAAAAAATCAACCAATTTATGATAGATTTATACTCTTGAGTCTCTACAGAAATGGAGCAATCCGAAGAAAAAACTGGAATGACATTATGGAGAACTCCAAATTGATAGTAAACATGTAAAATAACTAAATCTGTTTAATTGTTATAGAGAAGGAAATGGATTCATTGCAATTGTGACAAGATACGTTTTTTGAAATAGTTCCATTTTTGGATGATTAAAATGTGCCAGTGGGAACTTAATAGTTTAAATTGTAAATATACAAGAAGCCAGATGAGGAGATGCTAGGACTGGAATGAATTTCTGGCGTTTTGTGGAAAGTTTTCTGGACAAGCTTTGTTGCATATTTATATTTCTACACAGTTGATAGTTTGCATTAAATTCTGGTGAGTTGGTTTTTGATTGCACATTTCCGTTCTTGTTAAATAATTGAATGCTTTTGCAGATTCTTCATGAAGATAATAGTCCGGTTCAGTGCAATTATGTTGTAATTGGAAGCATGGTTTCTTTCCCCAGATGCTGACATTTATTAATCGAAATAAGAACTAAATTCAAGACACAAAATATTTTAAAACTGCCGAAGGAAAGAGCTTTTCACTCGGTTTAGGTATCTGTGATTTGCATTCTATCTATTGAAGCAACAAATAAGCTAAAACATGGGCTGTAAACTTTTTAACTCATGAATTGGCTTTTTATTTGCAGATTCAAAGCTCAATATCAAACTAGGATGCTGATGGGGTACTCTTCATCTCCTACAGTCAGGTAACAGGATCCCTCCTCAATCACCATTAAACCATCTTCGTTAGCTCCACTGAGGTGCTCACAAGGGTTTAGTCCAAATTCAATTTCTGCTCTTTCCCCTGCATTCAAACTCACAGTCTGGAATCCAATCAACTGTTTCATCGGACTCCCATTTTTAAGTTTGGCATGCCTTACAAAAAGCAATACCGGGTGCTTACCAGCCATCTCACCGTGATTTTTGACCCCAACAACAGCTGAGAACTTCATGTTCTCACAGGATTTTGTCCCCAAGTTTGATACTGCCATGTAACTGCTTGAATCTGAGCCCTTGATCACCTGGGCATTTGATGATTGATTTAGGTAGAGCTGGTTTTGGGTAACAGAGACGAACTCATAAGAATAGTGTGAGTAGCTTAGGCCATAGCCAAATTCAAAAACTGTTGTGCCTTTGTAGAAGCGGTAAGTGCGCCCAGGATAGCCTGAGGATGGTTGAGGCCGCATTCTCATGTCTGTCATTGGTATTTTTATGAAATCTTTTGGATACCAAGTGATGGGTAGTTTTCCTCCTGCATGGCAACATGACTTGCATCATCAGATTCAAAATGTCACTGGCACTGGACTGCTGCTTTAGTGCTTTAACTTATTTCTGTTCAAAGCAATGTACAAATGTGCTATTATAAACATTATCAGTGAACTTCACCTGGGTTATGGTCACCGAATATGATTTCTGCAAGTGCAATTCCTCCTGCTTCTCCCGGATAACCAGCCCACAGTATGCTTCCAATTTTCGGGTCATGTTTGGCGAAAGAAATGTCAACTGGACCTCCACATAGCAGCACCAGCACAACTGGCTTCTTTGCAGCTTTAGCAACACTTGTGATGAGACTCTGCTGCTTCCCTGGGAGCACCAAGTCCTCACGATCGTGATCCTCCCTTTCTTCACTTTGATCCAGTCCCATAATCAGCACCACATAATCCACGGCCTTTGCTATCTCCACTGCTTTACTGATTGAAGCAGAAGTGCAATTGACCGCGTTGCAACCCTGGTGAAACCTAGTACTTTTGACATAGCTCTGCAGTGCTTGTAATGGCGTGACGGATTTGCAAGGAGGGCCTTCGTAGTTTCCGAGAAGTGTGTGTGCAACATTGGCATTGGGGCCTATCACAGCAAGGGACTTGGTTTTTGTTTTCGGAAGCGGGAGGAGCTTGGCTGAGTTCTTCAAAAGGACAATGCCATTTCGCGCAGCTTCAAGGGCGAGGTCCTGATGCTCCTTGGTACACACCTTGTTTGGACCGATGTTGCCATATGGTAGGTTGCTTGGGTTGCCATTGAATAGTCCAAGCCTCATCCTAACAGAGAAGAGGTTGCCAAGAGCTCTGTCGATTTCGGATACAGGCAGTTTTTTCTTTTGAACTGCTGATTTGGTGTAGTTTTTCAAGTAGGAACCACAGTTGACATCCATCCCTACGAATTTAAGGTACACACTAGTTAGTCTTATGTAGTTTGCATTCGATTATAAATTCATTTGAAAATGAACATTATGGACTTAGTCGTGATTAGATTGCACAACCTTAGCATTTGGATTTGTGAGCTCCACCATGGAACTTACAAGATTCAAGAGCTGAACTACAGAGTCCAAAAGTCGGACACATCCAACAATAACAGGACATAAATTAGTGGGATAAGTCCACCATGGGTTTTGAATGTTGAAGACGGAAGCTAATACTTGTGTCGGTAATAATAGTTCTATTACGAGTGTAGGAGATTGAATTTAGTACCATACGATGGGCATGCTTAAACGTGGAGATGTGCATCAAATGAGGAACAGCCAAACAATGTCAGATGGGCCACCTACGAGCATCAATCTTTTCACTTTTTTAAGGAGATTCTGTCGTCTACTATTTGGTCATGTACTTAAAGATAAAGTCGTCAGTTATGACTCATCAAATCAAGTAGATCCACAAGCAGAAAAGGGTGAAAAAATAATCTGTGAAAATACATGCATCGTCCAAGAAATATGTCCATTTCATGGTCCACTCGGATGGACCAATCACGCCCCCACTTTACCAATGCATAATCCATAAGTTTTTGAATAACAGTTGTACTGCAACGGACGGTTCACAAATTATAGTGTGATTGCATTGTCTTATATGTTGTACTGTAGAGAGAATCTAAACTCTATTTTAGTTACTCGGAATAATTATTATATTGAAGTTTTAAGTTCGAGTTCTGATTTAAACACAAGGGACGTAAATAGAGTCTAGACACCATACCAGCTTTAAGAACATCAGCAACGGCATCTTCGGGTGTTTTAACATATCTTTGATTATCACGCATTATCGAGACCGCCTCACAGTCGGACGTTATATATCTGATCATATATGTAAAACAAAGTACATAAATTTTAAAATCATTAAACCGGTTCAATTCATGGAGGATTATATAATTTTTATTTATTTATTTATAGTTTTTTTAAAAAAGGGGTTTTAGGTGTACCCTTGGAAACCCCACAGACCACGAGCAGTGTTGGACAAGAGATTATGATCAGCACAGTTTGGGACACCATTCACGCGGTTGTACGCACACATTATCCCACTGGCTCGCCCTTCTTTAATGCACTTCTGGAATGGTGGTTGATATGTATCTGCCATGTCTTGTTTACTAACCTGTCTCACCACAAAATGAAATTACATTATTATTATTTTTACATTATACAAATACATTAATCTCAAATTATTTTTAGCAAATGATTTTTTTTGCTTCTTTGAAATAGAAGTTTGAGAGTTTCGAGTTCTAAATGGAACCAGTCAACATTCTCTTCAGTCTCAGTAGCTGCTGGATTAATCTCAGTCATTTTCGATACGCAGCCAAAAAAGAAATTAATACATAAGATATTTTTTTGTTTTTTTGTGGGGGTGGGTAATTAGGTAAGAATATCTTTTTATTACAACTAAAGCTACCCATTCTTGGATTCCTTTCCTTCCTGTCAAGAGAATCAAAATCAGAACCCTAGAAAGAGAAATATTCTAAAGTTAGCTTAGATGTCGTTTTTGTTTCTTAGAAACGTATGTACTTTGCAAGGTAAATTGCAGAAAGCTTTCCCATGTTATAAAAAATGTGCAAATCACCCCATTGTATTGAACTTTAAGGAATAATCACCCTCAATTGTTTTTTCAATTTCAAAATAAATAAATAAATTGAAATGCACTCCTCTTTGCCAAGTTACCGTAATAGATAAACACTTAAAATATTAAGATTTTTTAAAATCCCAATTTACTAGTTTAAATTAATAGTAGAAAACTCCTCGGATTATTATAACTCAAATGAGCAATGTATATATATTTTTTTCTTAGTTAATATTCACACATTCCTTTAAAATTAAGTCGAATCTTATATCTATTACTTCCTGAAACACAAAGATCAAAACGAGTTGAACCTTGAGGAGTAATGCATAATTACAGTTTGAGAGATTTTTTTTTTTTACAGTTAACCCTACTTAGTTAACTTTACTTAGTTAACTTTTATTATTATTATTATTATTATTATAACGCAGGCAAGAAATCAATAATTTATTGAAAACAACAGGTTCACTACCGACATTGACACATTGCAATCCCACAAGTTAAGTTATGGGCTCTTTTATCTATTTGAATTTTTTTATGTAATTAAATGAAAACGTGAGGTATATAATTTAAAAAATAAAATATTAGAATAACATAAATCACAAACCCGAAAAAAAACAATATAAAGGGCACCAAAATCAAAGAGGAATCTCTCTCTGGTCCTGAACCATGTTTGGGGGAAAGCAAAATACTAATAAAAAAATAAATTAAAATAAAATAAAATAAAACAATTGAGCAAGGGGCATTTTAGTAATCTTACCACGGCATCAAAGGAGAAACGATCAATTTTCTTCCACCTATCCAAGTCATAGGCAGTGAAGTGCTTGCAACAAGCAGAGGCTTGGAGGTGCCCATCTCTGAGCTTCCCACCTTCAAAAGAGTCCCCTTGGACACCCCTCACAAACGAGACTGCGTATTTCCCACTGACCAATGGGTCCTCGCCAGGTGTCTCTTGTCCTCTCCCCCATCTTGGGTCCCTAAATACGTTTATGTTTGGTGCCCAAAATGTCATCCCAATTGCTTGCCCTTCATTGTACACTGCCCTAGCCTCCAACCCAATCACCTACACACTTACACCAACAAAAACATCAATATATATAGATACATATGTATATAGCGCGCACTAGGCACGTACATTGTTTTTTTTCAACCGTTAGCGCTTGTCTATTTGCTCAATAATATACCCAGTCACTCTTCTATTGGAATCCATACTAATGTTTCTTGATCTCTTGTTCTTCAAAAGCTTAAAATAACAACAAATATTTTATATGTAAAAGGTCAAAAAGCCACTGACAGAAAAGGTAAATAAAATTATGAAACTTAGATTTATGTAAAATATTGATAAATTTTAGAGGAGATAAAAGTGAATTTATCCAAATATCAATACGACAGTAACAGAATATTTTATTTTTTTTTTTATTTTTTTATTTTTTTATTTTTTTTTGTTAAAGAAAAAAGAAGTGTCAAAAAGGTGTGTTGTTGCTAGCAATGAGTTAACTCAATATTGACTCACCTGACCGATGCGATACCAGAGGTGGGTATCGAAGGAAGCGGCGGTGAGAATGACTTGAGGGAAGCTGGTGGCGGAGCGAATGGTGCCATTCAATAGAATGCCAAACCCGTGATCGGAGACGCCGTGCAACGCCTCGGACCACCACTCGTAGGCGGGGACACCGAGTCGCGGAATCGCAGGTGCCGTGTTAACGAGTTGGGAGATTTTCTCGTCTAGTGTGAGTCGGCAGACGAGGTCTTTGGCTCGTTGGGAGACGGGTAATGCGGTGTTGCAGAACGGCAACGAGTTGGTTGATGGGTTGGATGGGCCGCATGAGAATGGGGGCTGAGTCGACTCACCAAGAACGATGAGTACAGTAATGGATATGAGATTTATGAGACCGACCCTACTATGGAGTCTCATTTTGTGAAATCGGTGATGAATGAGAAGAGCAGTAGCGAAACAAAAGAAATGGAGTGATAGAGGTAGGACTGAGTGCTACTTAAGCTAAAGCTATCTATATATTTTATATATGCATGTGTGTATGTGTATGCATGTATGCATGTGTTTATATTAATATATGTATGTATGTGTATAAGAGTAAGACGAAAAGGCAGTTGGATTGTTATTACTGATTTGTCAAACTCATCAATTCTTATTGTGTTCGAATGACAAAATTGTCCTTGTGCACTGTGTATTTGTGTGTGCATATATTTACCAGTAATATTTTCCTTTTTTTTGAAAATAAGGGACATAATTATTGAAGAGATCTAACAATTGTCAAAAAGAAAAATTATTAAGTAGTTGAGTGTACACTTTTGACTGTTCCATTCACAAAAAATGCTGTTGGATTTGTTTCATTTTTAGATTCGGTATTACTTTGCACCCTTTAGATCTAGTGTCCCACAGAGGTCACAAATTAAAAATAGTACAATCTTAACTCGTGATTGTTTTGTATTTGACATCTTGCAAGAAAAATTGTATTCCGTAATTTAGTAATCAAACTTAATTATGGATGTACTATTATTATAATTTGAGTAACTTTGTAAACATAATGCTTATAACTTCCTTCTAGAAGTAGCTGTTATTGAAGCTCCGTCTACAAATGGATAAGACTTCTTCTTAGTGTCCAGCAGTTCTTAAAAGTAAAGGAGTAATAATTTATTGGGTTAACTTCAGTTACACCCCCTGATGTATGTATTAACTTCAAGGAGACCCCCCCACGTTTTCAAAATTTCAGTCAGACCCCCTACTTTTTCT
>JAOTQH010000018.1:3547323-3562694 GCA_025631255.1 Cornus kousa
CTATTACATTCTTTTACGAACTAGTTTGGATATCTATTATAATTACCAACAACACAGCAAGGATTATTATCCTTGCTTAATATTATACTCATTTTTAATTCTGAACCTTTCTGGCAGATTTTAGTTTGTACTAGGTACATTTTGTTTCATTGTTATATATAATAAATGTTACACATGGTTTGCCTATCATTCAAGGAATGAGAAACTGTTATAAATTCGAAGAATTGAATTCACAAATTGTGCGACTTAAGTCCTCCCCCAACATTTTTTCCTTCCTTTCTGGTGGTGGTGAACTGCAAGCAGAGATCATTTGATTTAATGATTATGAGAAGTAAGACAAAACTTGTTCTTAAAGGGAAAGATGACCTAAATCTCTTTATTATAATCAACAAATGGAATACAAAGGGACTAGGAAATTTGTCGAAATAATAAAACAATACAAGACTGATCACAGAAGGCACAACCAGATTGTTTTCTATTTTTCATTTTATTGGAGAGAGTGAGAAAGATGTCTTACCTCCAATTATAGCACAAACATTAGTAAGGAAGTGTAAGAATGAAACGTGTTCCTCTGAGAAAGTCACCTGGGGAAAAAAGAAATGGTATAAAATAAGCATGATTATGCATTCCCAAGTTATGAAATAGCTATTTGTCAAAGATACAAAGAAAAATAATCAGCTTTAACCAATTGAATTTATAAGCATTTCTCATCATTAAATGAAGTAGCAAAAGAGAAACAAAAATCCTTTAAGAAACAATTTGTTGAAATGCATCAGCTAGGAAAACATAACCAGTCAGACCAACATCAACAAAATTTTAAAGACTCGCAAGTTTAATAAGACATGAAACTTATGAGAAAAAATGACAAGGAACCCACCTTGATTGGTGAAAGGTCGTAAAAGAAGAAAACTCCAGGGAGGGACTGAAGGCGACCCACTTCTCCACTCCTAAAATGTTCAGTTACAGAAAACTGCACAGAACAAACGCTAGTGCATCTCATGTCATGCTTAAGAAAAATTAAGACAGGCCAAAGTGTGACAACTATGACGTGATAACTGAACCTGATTTGACTGGATAGTGTGTCCATTAACATCTGTGTATACAGTAGGTACCACCTGCAGTATACATAGTGAATTTTGTAAACATCAACAAGATCAGAGATTAAGGGTAAATCTTTAGTTCCATTCTCATTTCAGAACTGCAATTAGACAATGCATTGGTTTACAGGAAATGTTGCTGATAGTTTCATGCTCATGGGTCAAGCCATTCCCTTCCACCTAGCTACACAAAAGCATTTAAAATGTGCTTCATGCTTTTCTCATTCAAACCACTGGACCCTAAAACCTCCCAAAAAAACTAATACATACACACACCTCTTCAAGCTGTACAAAAGATATACATTATCTTAGAGATAATATGATGCCTATGATTGCATTAGCAGATAAGAACATGCATAGGGAAAGTAATAGAAAATTACTACAGGCATTCATCAAGAATACCAACCTTGAGAAAATATTGATACATCCCACTTGGTGGTAGCTGTGTCCACTGCACACTGCAAATTGAAGCAATAAGAAATAAGATGTAAAAATATATATTTATATATACATATATAATCGCAAACAACTGAGGAGGAGAAAGCTTAGCACTGAATGATTTGAGTCAAAATAGAAAAGAAAAATACCCATCAAGGGGATTAACAACACCAGGGAAATAGTCTCCGAAAGTTAATCTATTGATCGAGTGACTCATCTGTATCACATAAATATTAGTTACTTAACGGGCCTCTTCAAGACATTGGGAAAAGAAAAGGCAAATTAAAAAGATGGTCAAGAGTTTCATTTGTTAGAAAATCATACTATAATGCTACTACTGAATATTTTACGTCCACAGCCAGAAGAGAAGGCAGCAAAATCATATCTTACATTGAAACTGTCCTTCTGAAATGCTAGTATGTCGTGCACATGAACATTTGATTGTTGAAAACTTTTCCCGGGCGCAAAATGAAAATTTCCGGCCACCTTATTAACTTCTAAAAACCCATATAAATTACACCCCTCACCTTCTTCTTCTTTAATCTTTTGTAGAAAACCTTCTCTTTTGCACTGAATGAACATGTCAAATCAATAAAAAGTTGATAACATAATAAATACAAATCATGATGAAACGATGCAAATATATGACCAACAAAAGCAAGAGATAAATCATGCTCAATCCATTTTTTATAAGAACGAATAGCAGAAACATCATCTTCAAAACCGGTACCGCCAAGAATTAGCAAACCAAAACATAAAGTTCAATATAATAACAACAAAATTCATCAAAGTAGTCTATGCTTTTAAGTCCAAAGCCAATCAGATGGCGAAAGGGAATAAATAAAGAGGGCAAAGTCGTCATCGCATTAAGTGAAGCTCATGTTACACATGCAGATGTTCACATGCATTATATTACTTTTGTTTGATCATAAAAATAAATTTCTTTTTAACTTTTTTTACTTATAAAAAAAAAGAATTCTTTTTAACTTAAAACTTATTCCTTTTGGGTGTAGCTTAGCCGTTGCAGGGATAATACATGCATTGCGCCTTTTCCTTAAGGAGTGGGGGGTAAAAAAAACTGATAGCATAGAAATCATAAATTGGTGAGCTTTGATTTATAGTTCTTACACACACACACACACATATATATATATTAGAGAGAGAGAGAGAGAGAGAGAGAGAGGAGAAAAAGAAAATAACCAACGGGCGAGTGGCTTAGCAGTATTAGGCCCTTACTTCCCAAAGGGAGGTCAGGGATTCAAGCCTCAGTGTAGGCATGTGTGTTTGAGTACCAACTAAGAAAAAAATAATAATAAAAGAAATAACATACAATAAAAAAATTCTTAAATTTTGAAATCAAATTTTAAGATCCTGGTCCACGTAGACTTCCAATTTTAATGTTATATGACCAGGCATTCACCACTGTTCGTTGCTCATGTGTTTATAGCACATTTAAGCAGACAATAAGACCAACCTCAATTACTTAAACTGTATTTTTATTGTTCATATACGTTGGTGCAAGTATATTCCATAAAGTCATATGTCATCTTCCCTAAATATGACCAACTTGAGAAATAGAAGAACGCATAATCCCTCCAGTTAGGAAAACATAAAGACAATAAGCTCAGCTCATTGTGCAGTAACTTATTATGGTTCATCATACAAAATACAAATCTACTCTTAGGCAGTGCAAATTAGACACTGTTTGGTTTATGAGTCATCTGTTCGCAAATTCCTACTCAAACCTGTGTTGGGAGAATACCATGATAGGAGTGATTTAAGCCTTGATCTATGGGATTGATTTTAGAAATCCTCCATCAATGTATTTTCCTTATTTATCACTTGTATTCTTTCACCTATAAATAGAGGTGGTCATTGTAAACAAAACTAAGAGAAAATAGAACTTTGGGCTTTGTGTGCCGTGGATGTAGGCCATAGTGGCAGAACCACGTATACACTTGTGTTGTTTCATTCTTAATTTCTCTTTTCAATCTTTTATTTTTTTTATAAACAACTTGGATTGTAATAAGTTGTTCAGGGTCTTGTTTAATGAAGGTTAAGTATTCTTTTTATTTGCAAAAGGAGTCTAAATTAACAGAATGTGTAACACTAGTAAATTAGGAACATTAAAAAAAAAAACAATAAAAACAACGACAAAACATTAGCTGACCTGGTCAATCAAATCCGGATTTGACACTGCCCAACCTTCTCTTAGGAAGTGCAAATTAGACACTGTTAGGTTTATGAGTCATGTCTTGGCAAATTCCTACTCAAAACTTTTGATGGGAGAATACCATGATATGAGTGATTTAAGCCTTGATAGAATATTGATAGGAGTGATTTATGGGATTGATTTTAGAAATCCTCCATCAATGTGTTTTCCATATTTATCACTTGTATTCTTTCACCTGTAAATAAAGGTGGTCATTGTAAACAAAACTAAGAGAGTATAACTTTGGGCTTTGTGTGCGGTGGATGTAGGCCATAGTGGCCGAACCACATATATCCTAGTGTTGTTTCATTCTTAAGTCTCTTTTCAATCTTTTATTTTTTTATGAACTTGGATTGTAACAAGTTGTTCAGGGTCTTGTTTAATGAAGGTTTAAGTATTCTTTTTTATTTGCAAAACGAGTCTAAATTAACATAATGTGTAACACTAGTCAAACAGGGACATTAAAAAAAAATAAAAACGACAAAACATTAGCTGACCTGGTCAAGCAAATCTGGATTTGACACTGCCCAACCTTTCTTTCGATATGCTTCACGAACTTCCTCACATGTGTTACAACAATCATCATCTGACTGCAAAATACAAGGAAAGGGAGGAATTCGTAAGCAAAAGTAGAATGATACCTCATTCCCCGAATAAGTTGAATCAGCAAAGCAGAATAATATAATGGATACTGCAAGAAGAGGAATAAGAAAAAATAAACTTGATCACAGGTGCTTACTAATTAAATTATCAAGAATTGCACACACAGAAACAAAATAAACAAGGAGTGTTATCAACCTATCATAACATGGAGGAAAATTGAAGTTATTAAGTGCAGCAAGAGTAAATTCTTTTTATAACTTTTTTCGATCTTTAACAATAAGTGACCTCTAATGGTTATAGATCAACATGCCAACCACTGAAATGAAGAAAGAAGAAGCTGAAGAATAAACAAGGAAATAGAATTGATCCTCAAGTTCCCAGGAATGTGGATCTTTTGGTATGTTGAATCAGAATGGGAACCTGGTACATCAAATTTTCTAAATGCGGTAGGCATTTTCAAATGCAAGAGTACCTTTTTCAGTCAGTGATGAATAATCATGCATACTATGGTTACAAATGCACAAATAATATATTTATTTCCAAAATTTTGTTATACAGGATACAATTATGCAAGGTATCCCAAACATGGTAAAGTAACTGAACTCATTGGCTCCGCATCCACTGAAAGTCCACAACTTTCGTCCTCATCAGCATTTGGTACTCCCTTTGTACAGAATCTCAATTCCTTCTTAATGTCGAAAATAAGTTAAGAAATAGAAGTGTCCTATGGTATATGGATTGTTAAATTTAATGTTCTAACATGATAACATACAATGTTGTAACATTCATTCTGAAACAGAAATCACTTGGGCATTCGCGTCTTCTGGTAATTGCAATCGCTCCTATTTTATCAATTTCCAGTAGATTATGAAGCCGCCAATGAAATCAGATAGATCAGGAGTTATGCATCTGAAAATAATGACTATTTTATCCCTTTTATTATTATTATTATTTTTTTTTGCATATCTGCGACTGAAAATAATGATACGTAAAAATACTCTAAATTCGGATAACATCTCAGGCAAAATTTCTTGTCTAAAATCAAAAAATTATGACGTCAAACAGCACTAGTAATTACAATTCTGGTTCTTATTTTGATGTCTACTTATACATATTGCACATTTTAAAGATGAGTTATGAAGGATGTGTAGGATGCAAAAAATTAACAAATGGAAGGTTAATAAGTTCTTATGCGCATGGTGCTAGGTAAGGAACTAGGGATAGTTATAACCCTTCATTATGTTAATCCTTCCGAACAAAAGTTCCTTCTCTCATAAGCTTAGGCTTTCTTATTAGTTTATTAAGTTGCCAAAAGTAAACTTTTTGGCTTAGAAATAGTATAATCATTTTAAAAATAAAAAAAAACAGTGAGGCGCGCCTGACAGATAGGACGAGGCGCAACCAAGGCCTGCGCCTAGTAAAGATCAGTTAGCCTGGGATGACAACAGGCGCTAGACCTGCGCCTCGAGCCTAGAAGATGGACAGCCTTTAACAACACTGCCCATTAATTTCTTTGCAACAATACAATAAAGAAGATGATTATTTCCTTCCACTGTTACACAGACAATACTGATTAACAATTTTCCACTCTATAATACTGATTAACAATATGATAGTTGGTAACACACATTATTGTCCATGCAAAGCCACTTCAAAAGGCGGACAACACCTGCAACCCCCCCCCCCCCCCCTTTTGTTTTTATCCTTTTTCAATGTAACTAAGACAAAAAAATATACGAATTAATGCTAATCAACTAAGACAATAATTATAAATTTATTCGATGTTGTTCTTGTTTTGAATCTAATCACATTCCATCCCTTTGCATTTATTTTTCCCCCTTATTTTGACTTTTTATTATCTATAACTACAGAAACCAAACATAAGCTGAACCTTGCAATTCCCAGAAGAATCTATGTCCACCATATGCTACACAGTAGACACTCCATAGCATCAACACAACCCAAAGGATTTTTTTTTTTTATTGTTCAAGTTCCGCATAACAAGATTCAAGCCAAAACACAGTAGGCGAAAGTAGAGCACAATGACCTTGATATTAAACACACTAGATTTATGTTTTCTTTTCGTGAAATGAACTCTAAAAAAAAAAAAAAAACCAACGGGCGGCCTAGCGGTATCAGTCTCTTACTTCCCAAAGGGAGGTCAGAGGTTCAAGTCTCAGAAGAGACAAGTATGTGTGAGTACTAGGAAAAAAAAAAAAAAAAAAACTCTCAAAAACCCGTTACAGCACTAAAGCAGCAACGGGTCACTGAATCTGCAAGTTATCCAAAAGTAAACAAGTGTCCTTCAGAAATTTATCAACACAAGAACCGGCAGAAGCCATCCAGCTCAACAAATAACAAGATTTGGCCCCGTGTTACATGTCAACTTTCTCTTTTATATATCTGACGATGCATCAAACTAGAATGTTTAAGAGAAGCATACCGCTTCTGCACCATAACAAGAACCACAGTATGTCTCATTGTGTTCAAGCCTCCCACCATGCCTTTGTAAAGGTTGATCAATCTGTCAGTTATAAGATATAATCAGTAAGACGAAAGATTCATAAATATCAAAGGTGACATATGGTTTTCAGGTCAAATTGTAGACTATGCATTTTTGCACAGTAACTGCAATAATAGAGTGTATAAGCAAGATAAAACTGACCATAGCTGCAGCTCTGGTTGCCAAGAAGGGAGAAATTTAATAATTCAACATCAAATTAGAACTAATCTAAAGCAGTCCAGCGAATAAACAATGCCATAGCAAAACAAGACCAAAAAGTTCTTTCTTAACATACTGTTGGACCAAAAGACATCCGCTTTTCTGCCATCAGCACTTTTTTCATGTTCATGGCACTACAGAAATAGAGAGTGCTAATGTGGTCATATATTATGCTGAGTGATAAGACTTCTTATATGCCAAAGCCATTGCAGCACATTGGTGCAATGCATATAGGAAGAGACGGATTCCCCTTCCCCCCCCCCCCAAACCAATAAATAAAAATAAAATAAAATAAAATAAAAACACACACGCAAGCAGAGGACTCAAATCAGTATATAGATATGTAAACAACTGTTGAACTTCAAGATCCATTTTATTACTAACCTTGGGAGAACCGATGGTATCCTGCCTTGCTTCTATTACATTACCATGAGCATCAATTCGTTTTTTGATAATGTCATGTTTCTGCAAGCAGAAATAGAATTAAATGTCACTCAACTTAATGGAGGTGCAAGATCCAGATGTATTACGGTTGCCATTGGTGGACAGATTCCACCAGTCTTCTATGGGTACCTTATTAAATTCACCTTATTCTTTCCATTTACATTATTCTTCCTACTTTGTTTGTTAGGTAAGTGGAACAGTAAAAATGCCTGGTGAGTATTGGAGTCATTTATTCAAATATATTAAACTAAGACTCAATGCAGTTAACCCAATTTGTCACATATTGGAAGCAAGATTATTAGAGCGAATTGGAAGACAACTAAGTTATTATATGCGCACACGTGCGCGCGCGCGCACACACACACACATATATTATAAAAATAACTACATGCACATATATAGAGAGAGGGAGACGATGACGTGTACAAAATGAGATTAGCAGCATTATCGTTGGCAATATAATGTCCTTGCAATACATACAACATCAAGATGTTGCTCTCCGCTGATATCCATGGCATCCAGACTGAGTATGGAACAAGGAAGGGCAGGAAAAGTTACATCAAACTGCACTTCAAATACAACAGAAGAAATGCATCAATTAGCTAAATGAACAATTCATATAAATTGTTTAGATACTTCTCACAGAAGAAATCGTTGTAAATGCAACATGTACAACACCTTGATGATGAGATTACAGCAGCATAAAACCTAGGATTTACATATACAAATGTTGTTGAACACCAACCAAAAGACGTGTGAATTGTTTCAAAAAATTAAACTATTCAAAATTCAGAATTATGAGCTCCTAAAAGGTATTTAAAATTCCAAAACCACAATTCTAAAATGGCTGCTGTAGTCTTTTTTTTTTTTTTTTTTTTTGCATAGCTGACATCTAAAGAGAGGGTAAAAACTCATATCAAGATCTATTGATCAGTCCATAGACATTAGACGAGCAAAGCAGTGACCTGTAATCAAGAAAGTAATATTAAAATTTTCTACAAATAAGAGAACATTGTTACATTGATGCGAAGGGTTTCTCCTCTTGAAGTATCTACTACTAGCTTTGTCTCAGTTACAGCATGGAGATACAATCCTGAAAAAAAAAAAAAAAGAAAGAAATATGTAAGATCATGGATAGGAACAAATCAACAATTAAGTAAAAGCAACATTCACTTAATTAACTTTTCGAAAGAAAAAAAAAAATCCACTTAATTAAGTTAAAACAGTTTGAATAATTATTATTGGATAAATTAAATTAATAGTTCTATTAATTAATAAATTTGGTGTCATTCAAGATTATTTTATTATTATTTGAACATTAATTTATTATTATTCGATAGTCGACTGCATATGTGATTTATCAAACTGCAGGAAAAAGGTCCACAAAATCTTCACAAACTTCTATCAATTACACTGCAATAAAATCCAGAACAAGATAGAATTGCTTTAAAGTTAAGTTTTTTCAACCTCCATGCCTCCAACCACCATAAATGATTATTTGTCACGTAAATATAATTCAACAATTCATTTAAGATGAAATCATGGCAAACCAAATAGATTTCCGCTATGTTAAAGGGAATGTTTTATCATCTTCAACATGAACTAAAATCAGCACCACGACCCTCTACATGTAATAGAATGGAAGGTTTCCTACCTTGGAGATAGATGGAAATCTAAAACTTTACTACATCCCATTAATTTAAATTCTAATTTAGTATATATATATATATATATTTTTTTTTTTTGATAAGTAAAAAATTCTAATTTAGTATTGTCCTTAAAATATAATGTATTTAATTGTAAAGGACGTGTCTACATACCACACCCAACTTTTGGATACATTTCAAGTTAAATCCCCTCAGAGACCTTCAGAAACAAATTTCTCGTCTAAAGGATCAAGGCTGGAAAGGAAGCTTCCCGTCTTTTGGTGGGAGAGAGGCCTTGCTGAAAGCGGTCCTCATGGCAGTGCCTGCATATCCCATGGCCTGTTTTAAATTTCCCAAGAAGCTTTGTTATTTTCTCCAAAGGATTGTGTTGAATTTTTGGTGGGCTAGTTGGGGAGATTAGACTAAAAACTCATTGGGTGGCTTGGGACAAGCTGATGTGATCTAAAAAGGACAAGGGCTGGGCTTTTGTGATTTGGAGGCATTCAGTGGGGTATTCATGGAGGTCCCACACAGAAACACACGCACAACATCCACACCCATTACACATACCCGAATCCATTTGATATTGGATTATAACAAATAGTAGGAAATAGTTTGTCTGCATCCTCTTCATTGTTAATCACAATAATCAACATTTCAAATTTCGAAGTCCTTTTCAAGTAATTGACCCTTGAAAAATTAAGAAACTCAAAACTCCCGTAACGATATCGCTCTTTTTTTTTTTTCCAGCTAAGGACCACAACAATGTTGTTCCATCACGGCAGAAGCTAGGATTTCCCTTATGGGGATCAGAATGAACATCATGTGTCACGTGGTCTACAACTCTACGTAATTATGATTTTAAGATTTATTTTATTTTCTATTATTACTGATTTTTTTTCTTCAAGATTTAATTATTGGTAGTAGAGTTTGATGAGGGTCCAAACATTCTTAATTGTCATTAAATTCAAACTCAGGAAAACTCATCAAAGCACTCATAAACCAGAACCCCTTCAACCTTACTGTTTCACCATCCATCCAAAACCACCACCATAGCAACCACAACCCCTAAAACCCTCAACCCACTGTGTTCTCAAAAACCAATCAGTCCAAAACCTTTCACCAAACTCAAACCAACCAAAACCCCTGACACAACCTATACCATCAACTTTCACCACACTGCTTTGAAACTCTTTTTATACTAACTTTGGAGGCTTTCACTTCAGAATGGAGTCTAATATCTTTCACATTCATCGGGGGTCGTAGTTTTCATGGTTTGGCTATTTTTGGTAGGTGTTTCATCGAGGATTCAATTCCATTATCACGGATTGTATGGAAAAAGGGGAGTTCAAAAGGACTGAAACTGCAGCATGAGCCTTTAAGGAGATTGAACAAAAAAATCGCCGAGGCACTTGTTTTACAAGATCCTATCTTGACTAGAGTCTTCGAGGTTGCTTGTGATGGTATGGAGTTGGAATTGGTGGTGTCCTAAGTCAAGAGGATCATCCCATTGCATCTTTCAGTGAAAATCTTAATGAAGCTAAACATAAATACTCTACTTACTAGAAAGAGTTTTACTTTGTCGTACAAGTACTCTGTCATTAACAATATTATTTGTTACTTCAAGAATTTGTTTCATACTCCAATCACCAAGCCTTGAGGTACCTTCTGGCTCAAAGAAAATTGAGTGTCAACCATACAAAATGGGTTGTTATTCTGCAAGAGTGGACTATTGTGCTCAATCATCATGCTAGTATTGATAATAAGACAACGAATGCTCTCAATCAAATTGTAGTCGTTCTTCAATTTATGAGTGAGTACTATAAGATTTTTTTTTTTTTTTTTTTGATAAGTAGTGAGTACTATAAGATTTAACCGGATGAAGGCTAGGTATTTCACTTGTCCTGATTCTGGTGAAATCTTCAACTTGTTCAGGATGATAACCGTCAAGAATATATTGACTTTGTTATCCGTTACCATTATCTATTTTGTGAGTCTAGGCTAGGCATTCCTCGCATATTTGTTAGAGATGTTTTAGTCTAGGAATTACATGTAGGTTGACTTACTTATCAAAAAAAATGTAGGCTGAAGCTGAATTGCTGGTCCCTTTGGTAGATATAAACAGTTATCCAAAGCTAACCAAGTTTTTTCTTTTTATTATTATTTAAAAAATAATAATAATAAATAAATAAATAAATGGGAGGTGTCTATATAGCAGGAAGACCAATTTGTGTTGCTACTTGAACCATCTTGAAAGTTCACACCACTATAACTATATGTTCTTCAGTAAAATCACTAATGTGCACTGCTGCAAGTACGAAAAGTTCCCATATATTAAACCTAAATTTCACATGTAACCACAAACAACTTCCAAAACACCAAAGACAACAAAAGGCTTCAACAAAAAAGGCAAACTTCCGAACACATTCAAAAACCAAGTTCCTTCCTACATGTCACAGCCCAAAATGTTTTTCCATAATTAAACTTCCATCGAAATTTTTCTTACAAAATTGTCATCTCAGTCCCAACTACAGTGTTCACCACTTAGATGATACTAGTTTTCAGTAGACAAAATAAAGAAAACCTTTGCACATCATACGTCCACCTCCTATCCAGATGACTAAGAGTCCAAGACTAAATCTCATCATCATCGTCCTTTCCTTAATCCCGTATGAGGGGTCGGTCACATGAATTCTCTTTTTTCACACTATTCTATTACATGCCATCTCTCCTCTAATATTTAACTTTTGAAAATCATTTCTAATGATTTCATCCCATTTTAATTTCAGGAGCCCTATCTGCCTCTACCCTCTAAGCAAATTAACCTTCCTATTCCCACCAGTGCATCTATAAGTCTTCAATGTATGTGTCCATACCACTTAAGTCTATTCTTTCTAATCTTATCACTAATAGGTGTCACACTTGATTTCTCTTTCACATTTTGGTTTGTAACCCTATCTCTTCTAGTCTGTCACTCCTATCATCCATCTTAACACCCTCATTTCCTTCACATGAAATCGTTGTTCAAGCCTCTTTTTTAAAGCCCAACACTCTGCGCCGTATAAAATAGTTGCCCTAATGATTGTTCTATAAAATCTTCCTTCAGTTTATATGGCATTCGTTTATCACACAAAATGCCACTAGTTTGCCTCCATTTTGTCTAATTTGCACCAATTCAACTAGTTATATCACCATTTATCTCACCATCCTTCTGACCCTTAAATTAACCTCGGCCTGAACATTACTCTCAAACGGCATAATCGCTCAAACTAATGAAACCAAAAAAAATTCCCTAAGCATGCTTCTACTGACATCGCATATCAATACAAATCACAAAATTGTCACAAAACTGAATTAAACATACAGATAACGAATAATAGCAATTCTCAAATACGAAAACAAAAAAAGTAAAAATCAAATAATCGTAGTCAAACAGGGATCAAAGGTGCATATAAAAATAAATTAATTCAGATCCAATAGAATATCAGAACAGAAAATCAACCAGTCCTAATATACGCATATATATGTATATATTTTTAGAGAGAGAAAGTGGGTGGGTAAGAGACATACTGAGCTCAGTGATGAAAAGCAGGAGCATGAAGATGGAGGAGGTGAGGGTGATGAGTCCGCCGGAGAGCGTTCTGCTGTAGAAATCCTCATTGATCTTAGGGTAAGCGTCCAAATTCCGAAGCTTGTTGATGAAATTGTCCATTTTGCCTCCCTCCGATAGCTAAGATTGTTGGTCTCCTTCAATCTAAGCGAAGAAATCAGTGTAGGCTTAAACTCGCTTTGATAATGGTTGACCTACCCGATAATTTTGACGAGGCGGTTCTGAATATATATATGTGTATATATTTATAGGCATGCACATCCCAGCTAGGTCTTTACTTCTTCTCTGCAATCTGATTCCGAAGAATCCAAATACGATAATAACGAGGAGAAGACAGATTCGCCGGAGGAGATCTACTGATTGTTATGCATACGTTTATATTTGTTCATTTGGACTTCCTTTTATGCCCTCGTATTTACATTTATTTTTTAAATACCCCTTGCATAATTATGAATTAATTATTATAATTTATAAATGTAGGATGAAGAGATTCTACGTGGGATTGCTTCTCTATTATCAGAAAGTATTTTTATTTTAAAAATTGAGTGCACTTTGATAATAGAGGTTTCATAAATAAATAAATAAATATATGCACGTTAACTTGAAAGTTAAGACTACAAATTATAATTTTTAAAACCGTGTGTTTTTTTGATATTTATATTATTTTAGATAATTTAATCCTCTTTATTTTTTATAAATACAATTTTGTGTTAAAAAAATATACAGATATTATGCAAACCAAATTGTGTGGTCTGAAAATTGGAAATTCAGTATCCTTCCTTCTAAAAACTTATTTATTAGCCATTCAGTATCCCCTTTTAAGAAACCTATATATTAAAAATTGAAGTTATATTAGAAGTTTAGTTTAGTATTAGTTTAGTTTCGTAATCATCTATTTTTTTTCACTTATCCAAAATCTAAAATTATATTATTTTTTGTCCATATTTTTTTAGATCAACCTCCTAAATAGGGTAATTATTACTTTTGATTAAAGTTGCATTGGAAAATTTTGAATTTCACTCTTAAGTTAACTTTATTTTAAAATAAACTCATATAAAGCTACAATTAGTATATTCATGAAAAAAATCAAGCTAGTAAAACTAAACTTCAATCTTGCATCTTATACAATTTGAATTTCATAAACATGAGTGAAACTTTTTTTTTTTTTTAGGTGGTAAGCAAGAATTAATATTATATAGAACTAAAACAAAATATACGGAGGATAAAAGTGCTTTAAAGTAACATTATTATCAAACAAATTTTAAAATGTTTTAAATATAAAAAAGCTTTATAAAATATATTACCAAACATGTAACATGTTTTTTACTAACAACAATTTTATAATAGTTAAAAATGTTTTTATGATTTTAAAAGCAATCTCGAATGGGCACAAAGTGGCAATACTTAATACCACACCCTAACGCTAATTTGAATTTAACTTAATCGTATTTGATTCATGTTATAATCATATTTTGACCCATTAAATACTACTTGCATAATTATATTTCACAAGATAGATGAGTTTGAATTTATTTGATTTAGTTGTGTTTGGGTCCTAATCTTATTTGACTCAAACTCATAGGTTTATTAAGCATGATATGTTGGTCATTTGACCCATTAATCTATTTATAACCCACTAAAGCTTAAAGGTATTGATTAAATTTATAATATTAATGTTTGAAATGACCTTAATAGCATAAATTTTTAATTAAACATAACTTATCGTGTCATCACAATTTTTTCTCGCTTATTAAACTAGTTACATAATCGTGTTATGTTACTCGATTAATAATTGAATCGCGTTTAAAATTATTTGATATAAAATAATAATTATGTGAATTTTATATAGTATGATACACATATCAATGACACGATATTAATATGCTACGGAGAAATACGGAGATATGAATTTCCTACCTTCTAGTCTGTACCATATATTTGCAACGCTTTGTAAACACGAAAAAGGGCAATGGGGACTCCATATCCCACATCCCACATCCTCATTCAAAATGGAATAGCAATATGAAAAATCAACATAAAAGAATCAAAAATTTTAATTATTATATTTGATAAGAAATTCAATTAATATAATTCTAATAATATACTAAGGTATCATGGTAATTTCATAACACAACCTAAAACTTGTGAGTTTCTACTCCCTCATCCTAGGCCCACCAGAACTCTATTAGACATCCCAAATTTAGGGATGGCAACGGGCGGAGTTGGGGTGGAGTTGGCTAAACCCTACTCCACCCCGTTAAAAAATCTGCCATACCAACTCCGCTCCAACTCCGGAATGGGTTTGTAATTGACATACCATCTCCACCCCTACTCCGATAGACAAAATACCAACTCCGCCCCCACATACTCCGTTTAATTGTCACATTTTGATTTTTGTGTTGGCTACAGATTTATAATTTTTATTTGTGAACTGAAAGGGTAGAGTTGGAGACTTGGAGAGAAGTCAGACAGTCAAAAAGGTACAGTTGATTCTTAAAATTTATTCTTAAAATTTAATTACATGAACAATTCTAGAATTTTAGTAAGGAGTGATTGTAGTGAATATTTAGTCATTAATATTTAACTTAAATATATACTA